>BQNB010116893.1:0-21275 GCA_026074375.1 Tanacetum coccineum
TCTAGTGCTCTGGGGAGATATGAAGATTATGTTTGAACCAGATGGTGATGATGCAGTCTGGAAAAATTATCATAGTCAAGAGTTGATAGAATGGAAACTCTATGAATCTTCTGGGGTTCACTCTTTGATGCTGGGAGAAGTAAGTATTCATATGCTTGTTGAGAAGAAGTATCCACTTCCACAGGACACACTAACAACAATGCTTCAATGGAAACTTCATGTAAATTATAATGTCACTGAGATGGCATATGAGTTTTTAAGGTTTATTAAGTCTCAACTTCATCAGTAAAGATAGTGTGTTTGAAAGCATCCTTAGCAGAGTAAACTAGAAGATTTGATTTAGAAGAAACTTGAGATTTGAAGGTAAATCACAAGTTTAGAGGAGGATTATTGGAAATAAATCTTCACAAGTTAGTACTTCTAGTTCAAAAGGTTAATACTGCTCATATTATAACTAACAGTATTAACTGGGTTAATACTGCTATCACAAGATTAATACTGCTAAGGGAAGTCAGAGATTCCAGAGATAAAGATTACTTGGAGATGAAGATTAGAAGATATTTATAGAATAGATTGTATCAGAATATTCTATAAGTTTATGTTTATCTTTAGCGTGTGTTGTAAGCTGACTAGGACTCCTTAATCTATAAAAAGAGGCTCTATGGCATTAGTTGAGATATAAGATTTTCATAGTTGTTAAGTCAATTAAAATCTTCAAGGTTGTAAACCCTAGTACTAGTCAAGAGTACTCGTATTATTCATCAAATAATATTGGAGTGTTTGGTTATATATTTGTTCATTCACAATTACTGTTTTATTCATAATACTTCTAGTTATTAAGGTGTAGATTCCGCATACACTTTAGTATACACACACAAGTTTTTACAATAAGTTATTTTGGATTTACCCAAGGTAATTTAACCTTAGACAAGCTAAGGAATCAATCAAGGTTTGTGATCAACAAAATGTAAACGTTTATTTTTATCGTGAATGTTTTTACATTTTGTCATCTTCAAAACGTAGAGGAGTCGAAAAAATATAAATAACGTTTTTAAGCATTATTTGTATTAACAATCTCTTCCTTTTTTATGATGACAACATATAAACTCATTTTATATAAAAATAAATTTTTCAAAGTTATTAATGAGTTTTAATCTATTTATCCCCCTTTTTGTCGAATCCAAAAATCTACATCGTTAAGATGTAGAAAGAAAGAATTCGACGATGCCAAGACTCCCCCTTGATGTATACTCCCTCTTGTTTGGGGCACCAAAGGATCGAGCGTATAGGATTTTGCTACAAAACCGAGTTAGAAATACAAGTTCAAGAAAAACTTTTCTAACTTTTAGCAAGATTACGATAAATATTTGCAAGGCTAATATTTGATATAAAGAAGAAATAGCCAAGTAAAACATAATGCATTCATATCACCCATAATAATAATAGAAGAAATTCATTCATAGATAGAAAATTCATACAATAAGGCATACATTACTAATAATACCAAGAAATGACAAGACACATTCGTACTTTAAATGGAATGAATACTACAAGATAAATTAATTAAGCATGTCATAGAAAGACTTTTAAACTTAAAGCTAGACTAGATGATTCTTGATGTCTAAAAGATGCCATAACCAAAAGATGGGTTGTTGATTATTTAGATAAATTAAACATATGAGAATGTTTAATCATTGTAGGGTGAGAAATGGGAGGTAGGTGAAGTATGGTTTGGTTGCGTGCGAGCTTGAGGAATGGGGCGAGTGAGAAGAAATTGAATGAAATTGAGCTAATTCCTTATTGATTAAAATTGATTTCGGGTGTACATGCAACAATGACAAAGCCCCGAATGAAATTTAACTTGGTCAAGAGTAGCGGGATGGATTAGAGGTGGTGATGGAGAGCGTGGAGAAGGTGGAATTTGAGAGTAGGCATTAGTTGCATGATGGTGATTTGTTTCAAGAAGTTGAGAAATTTGGTGGAGGTGATTTACCATTTGTTCCCTATTTGGATTGTTGGTAGGTGGTAAAGGTGAAGGAGAAGCATTTTGAGAGGGAGGAGGATATTTTGGTGTAGGGGTAGTGCGCTTCCAAACTTGTCTAATGGAAATTCTAGGTTTCCTTGAGAAATTTGGAGGCGGGTTTGAGCAAGACATTGATAAAGGGGAAGAAGAGAGGTGGAGAGGATGATGAAGAATGAGGGATATGTTGTGGTTTAAATAATGGAATAGATGATGAAATATGGAAAAGCATGGCATTAAGGGAAAAAGGTACAAGAGATGGTTTGTCTAAACAGAGAAATGCCAACTTAAAGCTATAGGTAAGAGGGTCAAAGTTGCAGAAAAAAAGAGAAGACTGGAAATTTTGTTCCCTCCTGTTGGCGGTCCCATAAAGGTAGGGCGGTCCCAGATATATTGGGGAGCCGCCACCTCTTTTGGGGGGCCGTTTACTAGGATTTAACGAAATTTTCCTAGTTTTCTCACCTTTGTCCTTTTAGTGTAGAAAAATGCTAGTTTGTGACAAAAGAAGGCAACAACTTCTAATACTCAAGAATTAACTAATTCTAACTTAGGCAACTAGATGTAGTAGAACTAGTTTAAGGCAGAGAAGAATTTAATAAGCAATTAGGCATACATACAGTATTTAACTATGCATGGCAATTTCATAAAGTCTAATTAGTGATGGATGATAAAATTAAAAGATCACCCATGTCAAATTGCATTGTCTACCTACGAACATTAATCCTAGTAATAATAAATCCATGAAACCAAGTATCAAAATATAAAATACTTAGTGATATAAGAGATAGTAATAATATTAATTATCTAATAGTCCTTCAAGTTTCTTCACTTCTTGCTACCCTTCATTGCATTCTTTAGAGCTCTTCTAAACCTAACTCCTTTTCGTTGTCATCTGATTTTGGATTTGAAGGTTTAGGAATCTTCAGTTTGGTTACGTTTATGTGTATTGTTTGATTGTCATGAGGTGGTTTTTAAAACACTTTAGGAACAACATTTGACAAAGAATTATAGTTGCAGAGGTGCAGGGATTAAGGAGCATTACGAATGAAGGGTTCTGCATCATTCCATTCATTTCATTTTATCCGTATATAAGATACGATGGAGAGAGCGAGAGTGGAGATCGACATCTTTTCGTGCCATGATCCGATCATGTTTTTTGCACGTAATGAGGAGCGAGAGGATGCATGACACGATCACATAAGATGTAGCGATCATTTATCAACTCAAGAAAATTAGACACGACATGAGTGAACAATCTAGTCAGTAGCATTCCGTAAGGAAGATTTACCTTAGGGGTATTTCAAATGCTTTCCATTCGTTTTAGAATGACGAATGCTAGATTGTACTTTGTGGAGGTCTCAATGTAATAAAGCATATGACATAAAAACATGGTGTACACATAATTCACAATGGAACTCCTACGATCATAAATACATTTTACAAATGATCTGTCCAAGATATAATTATGATTAGAATTCACTCATTTGAAAATTTATTTTTCATTAATAGTTATGGTTTTCTTGTGTACGAACAGTAGTTATTTTGACCTTTTGAGGGGTTTAAATGAGTGATTTTAATGACATTAGGGAAGGAAGGAGTGGTTTGTAATGATCTTTTTTGGAGTTGCTACTCTCAGCTAGTCAGTGACACAGTAAGAGTACGAGCAGTGACCTTTAAAGGAATTTTAAAAATTAGTCGTAAACTCTTGTGAGTGGAAGGGAAAATGATTTATTTTGAATGACCGAAAATAATGAACAAGACAGAGACTTCAGAGTCGTAGTTAACTCAAGTTGATATAGAATAAGGACAAAAGAGATTGATTTTTCATTTATTTTCAAGACACTCGAAACCCGATAGACTCAAACTTAGCATTGACGTAGTTCATATTTTCAAAGTTTTGACTTACAACCCAACCCTCATGAAAGTTTTGTTTTTCAAGGAGTTTAATTTTGTTTTAAAGGGATTGATCAAATTCATTAGATATGATTAGAATGTAGTTACGAGTGTTTTGGTGATCTAATCCTGTGATGTGAGGCATTGTTACCTAAAATAAGAGAAATTCCATGTTTTATTAATATGAAACTATAATGGGGATGACAGGATTTATGCTTAATGTTGTGCTCATATGTATACAAATATGGAGTAACGGTTAACTCGACTCAATAAAATTTGTAGAAAACCTAGGACTTTTACAAAATGAGCTCCTAGTTTAAATTTTGCGATCATTAATCATGTGGAAATACACGTTATGTAATTTATGTATTTCAAATTTTGTTCATGGAGATCATTATGCCTGTATGCAAAAACATTTTTAGAATGTATTAACAATGCATAAAAGCATTTTTATGGTGTTCCTAACGTAAGTGATTTTGAAATAGAATTGGGGTTTTGTGCGAAAAACAATTTTTGACAAACACATTTCAGTTATGCAAATCCTATGTCTACGGGAAGCATATTAGTTATACATTGTGTTGTTCTAGTTCTAATTGCACACAAACACAAGAAAAATAAAAATCCCCAATTTTGAGTTTTTGTTCAATATGAACCCTAGACATAAATTTTAAAAAAAATAGACGAAATGACTTATAGATTGATGATCTTTGTGGTATTAATAATGAATATAGTGTTGATTTTATCTTCATTTTAGTTGTTTTAGTGGTTGATTTTAAGGTGGAAGGTTTTTGGGTCGTGTTGATCATTCTGGAGCGAGAGGGAGTGTTTGTTTTTGTGTTTTACAAAAATGAGGGTGACGGACATTTTAGTCTCGGCTGGTGGCGGTCCCATATCAATATGGGGGCCGCCCAATTTAATCAGGGGACCGCCCATAATATGGGGGCCGCCTCCAGTGGAGGTGTTTTGGACTTGATTTTTGACCAAAAATTTTACTGAAGGAGTGACGTTTTAATTTGCATTTCATAAATTAAAAATGCTTAAAGTACTTCGAAGGAAGTATTTAAGTTGTCACGACACAGAGTGGAACACGGACTAGAATCGAGATAGAAGAAAAGAGGGACAATTTATGGAATATGTTCCATCATTCCTAAACTAAGACGTAGATAGATAGTTAAACGATTCACGTTTAAGGGGTATAGTGAGAATGTCAGCGATATTGTCGACGGACGGCACTTTTTCGATAGAGATATGTCCTTTATGGACATTATCACAAAGAAAGTGGTGATGAATTTCGATGTGTTTAGTTCGAGAGTGTTTGCATACGGGAGTTGTATGGGTCATCGCGCCTTTTTTGTCACACATGATCGGGACCGTCGTCGTTAGTTCGAATGTTTTCAGTCGGATAACGAGCTTGTTTCATCCCATCAGTGCTTGTTTAATATCGCTTAGTGCTCTTTTATGTCCACATAATCTCCGCATGATCAGAGTTGACATATTACTATGGTTTTCTATGTCGGTCCCTTATGCTACCTTAATCATAAGTGATGTAGTGCTTTTTAATGGTATCGGAAGATACGCTTAATCCGCTCTCAAGATGAGGAGGTTTTGGTTCCTCTTGGAAGCGTGCACAAAGGCTCACGCTCACTAAACTTCGATTTAGGCATACTTTCTCATTAGGTAGGAGTAAACTACTATGCAAGCCCTCTGATATGGTTACTATTACCGACTAATTCTTCATTTACTGTGAGTTTAGTATCATAGGACATGGGGGTTTTATTGGTTAGACTCTTTTAACAGCACACATTTCTTAGCATTTTTTTAGTAATATTTAGATTGATTAAAGAAGATATCTTTCTTCATTTGTTTTATTTATAATTCCAAGGAAGAGTTAAGTTCACCATATGGCTCATCTTTGAAAGCGTCATGCATGATTTTGGAAAATTATCACACATGTCTTGACAAGTCGAACCGAATATATGTCAATCGACATATATTGGAACGATGATGAGATTTGTTATTTTTTCTTCTTAGTAAATAGTGTGTTACTTACATTCTCATTTTGTACTCAATTTTATAGAAACGCTGTTATCTATCATACCAATCTTTGGGTGCTTTGTTTAAGACAATAAAAAATGCTTTCTTTAGTTTAGAAACACTAATCTTGTTTTTCATAAGTCAATGATCTCTGGAGGTTGTGCACGTTACTTTCTATATGATCAAAACCTATTAGGAATTGTAGTTTTTTCATCTATTTGAATAGGCTTAAAATCTAGCACAAGGATAAGGCTAATAGTATTCTATAGACTCCAAGTCCTAGCAACTGGGGATAAGTTTCATCATAATTAAATGTCCTCTTGTTGTTATAGCTTTGAGCAACTTAACCCTAGCCTCTATTTCGTGAATAAACACCGTTCTCGTTAAATTATTTTAAACACCACTTAGTTCACTATGATTATCTTTTCGTAGGTTGTGTCTAACTCCAAACTCTTTTGCAACGAATTGATTTATTCTTCTTGCATAGTGATTTTCCACTTTCATCTGTTTAAGGCTTTAGTTTCACATTCCTTCGAGTTCTATAGTTGATATAAAAACAAAGAAGTTACCTTTGGGCTTTATGGGCTTTTTGTGACCTAAGAGTCTTTGGTTACAGTTATACTATGAATTTTCTATTGGATGAGTTTCCTAGATTCCTTAATATTGACTATTTCGTCAATTTCTAAAGTTTCATCCTCAATGTCATTCTCCAAGTTTCTCTTTTTGGTAACCAGAATTGATTCTTCTTCATCCAAGTCATCATGTACTAAAGGTGATGTCTTAGAGGGTTGAGGAGTTTCATCAAATGTCACGTTGAGTGATTCTTTGATTTTCATGGTTACTTGTCGTTTATTCTAAGGATGATGTAGACTTTACTATTTTGGAGTAACTAAAAAGACATTCGTATGATATATGTCAAAACTTAGTAATGTTGTCTTTGGTGTTTTAATTTTTTTTCTAAGAGGGCTAAACATGTTTGTGAAGAATTGAAAGAAACTTATGATAAAGTAGATGGGTTAATAATGTTTGGTTTACATCATCAAATTCATACTCTAAAACAAAATGGTTCATCTATTGCTGATTATTATCATAAGTTGAATGCTTTGTGGAAATAATTTGATGCCATGATTGAACTGCCTAAGTGTGTTTGTAATGCTTCTGAGTGTTTTAAGAAGCACAGTCAGTTAATGAAATTAATGTAGTTTTTAATGGGTCTTGATGATTCTTATATGCAAATAAGAAGTTCTATTCTCTCTAGAGAAGTCTTACCTGATGTTAGAAGTGCTTATGCTACCATCTCTAGTGAGGAATATCACAAAGTTGCTTCTAGTAGTATTGCAGGTCCCTCTTAGAGGAATCAAGCTTCTGCTTTTGTTTCTGATGTTCCTAACAGAAATAATTTTCAAAGAAACAATCAGAATGTTAATAGTGGACCAAGACCTAATAACTTGATTCTTCGATTTTCATGGTGTGTTTATTAAGGATGATGTAGGCTTTACTATTTTGGGAGCAACCTAAAAATACACCATCGTATGACAACTTTGGGTCCAAACTAGTAAGGTCAGTCTTTGTGTTTAAAATGAAGCACTTGATTCCAAACACCGTAAAGTAATCAAGAGTAGGTTTCCTACCTCTCATTTTCACAAAAAGCTATTAAGATAGGGCCCCCAAAGAGATATCATAAGGTGTTTAACAAATGATGGCTCTTAATTAAGATTCGGTTTAGGATGTAGTTAAATATCTACGGCTTTACAACAAACCAAAACTTTTTGTTGTAACGATTGGTTCATTTCATCAATGGTTCTACTCTTATTGTATTAGTGTCCATTTTTTTTCCTATTTATTACCATGCCATTTAATAAGGAGGGCATGAATCCGAGAAGTTATGTTGTAATATCATTGCATTAAAACAAAACTCTCCAAATTGCAGTTTATATAAATAAATAATCAAATTCACAACCATGGTCTGTCCTAATTGACATTATTGAACATCCTAATTGATTTTGTATTTTCCTTCTAAAAATTTCAGATTTCTCGAAAGTCTTGGTTTTATTCTTAAGAAATCTTGTCCAAGTATACATAGAGTAGTCATCTACTATGACTAAGGTGTAGAGGTTTCCTCCGTAACTCCGTACGGCGGATGGACCAAATAGATCCATATGGAGAAGTTCTAAGCATCTAGTCGTTGAGACTACATTCTTAGCTTTATGGCTAGCGTAAGCTGTTTTCCAATTTTGCAAGCATCACAGAAATGTTGATCAAACTTAAGCTTAGATAATTTTCTAACTAATTCCTTAGAAGCTATGATTGAATGAGACGCATATTAGCATGACCTAATCTCCTATGCCACAACATGGAGTTTTCATCAATCATTGCAAGACAAATTTTATCTTTTGGCTTATTTCCTAATTTCATTAGGTATAAGCCTTTCTTCCTAATACCTCTACTTATAACCTTACCGTCCTTGGTGATTTCACTATCATGTTCAGAGAAAGTTACTCTACATTTATTATCACATATTTAGCCTACACTTAGCAAGTTAAAACTTAAGTTATCTACATGTTTTACCTTATCCATGTTGAGAGAGTCATTAGAAATCGTACCTTTGCCAATGATTTTACCGCGAATATTACTACCAAAAATGACATTACCTCCGTTGTATGCTTTGTAGGTTGAGAAGAGCTTTCGGTTACCCGTCATGTGTTTAGAGCATCCGCTATCCTTATCCACTCATCGGGTTCCAAGTCGACTCCAAGGCATATCTATTTATATAAGACAATAACTCAAACATGTGGTCCCCAATATCTTATGGGTCCAAAGTTGTTAGTGCTAAACATCCCTTGCATTTGATGCATTTGATTGGGATGTGTAAATGGAGGACACATTTCCCATGGCATGTAACGTTGAGGTTGGAAGTTGTTCCAAGTTACGGGAAAGCCAAGAGGTTGGTTTTGTCGACTAACATTCCTTTTTAGTTGCAGTGTCTTAGAACGAGGATAATGATTATTGACACTTCTAGGTGGTGGAGTTTTTGACCTAAAATTTGGTTTATAAAATCCAACTTCGGGTTTTAACGTTGGTTTATAAAATTGTTTAACCTCATTATCACTAGCAACGGGAATTTTAACATTGTTTACCATTATGTGTTTTGGTCTAGGACCCAAAATGGATTTTTGAAAAGAAACAGGTTTTTCAGATTCTGGTAAACAGACAGGCGGCCCTTGATTGCTTTGGGGGCCGTTTGGGCTTTATAGGGGCCGCTCACATTATTTGGGGGACCGCCACCAAAGGACGTTTCTTTTTGAGATTTCACAAATTTTATTTCTTTAGACTTACTAGTTGATGCTTCACATGAGTTAAACCCTAAACCTAATTTATCACCGGAGAGTTTTGATTGCTTAACATTTCATTTAAGCAATGTGTGCTCTTTTCAAATTTAGTTAGTTTAAGAGCTTCTTCTTTGAGTTTTTCATTGTCAATTTTAAGTGATTGACAATTTGTACATTCGAGATCAACTCCGTTGTTTTTCTCTAATGTAGACAATTTTAATTTTAGTTCACTAAGTTCATTTTCTAAACTATTTCTAGTAACTTTTAGTTGTTTATTCTTAGTGATTATTTTCAAACTCATCTTGCAAAGTTTATCATATTCATTATCTAAAGTAAAATCATCTATTGATGAATTTTTATCACTAAAGTAAGAGGAATCCGAACATACCTCATTTGATGCTTGAGCCACAAGACATGTTTTGTCTTTAGCCTTTTCATCATCTTCTTCACTGATATCACTCCAAGAACCTCTGAAAAATGCTCTTTGGTTCTTGTCTTTCGGTGGTTTTGGACATTCTCCAATAAGATGATCTAGATCACCGCATCTAAAACACTTCCTATTACTTTTTCCATTCTTGTAATCTCGGCTTCTTTGGAATGTCTTTTTGTCGTTTCGTGGTTGTCTTACGAATCTACCTCTTCTCTTGAAGAACTTCCTGAAGTCTCTAACCGCCATGGCTTATTCTTCGTCTTTACTTCTAGAAGTCGAACAATCCTCGTCACTAGATTCCTTCTTAGCCTTTACAGCAAGAGATTTTCTTTCTCCTTTAGCTTTGACTACTTCAGAATCTTTCTTGATGATCATCTCATGAACTTTGAGGTTCCCGATGAGTTCATCAAGTGACAGTAATGTTAAGTCTTTCGACTCTTCAATCGCCATGACCTTTGCTCTCCATTTGGGATGTAGAGCCCTAAGAAACTTCCTAACATAATTCTTGCTAGATTAACCTTCATCAAGAGCTTTTAGACTAGTAATAATAGTATTAAATCTAGCAAAACCATTATCTATAGATTGGTCTTCAAAAATGATGAATTGTTCATATTGTTGTACCAAAAGGTCAATCTTGTTATCTTTGACTTGGCTATTACCTTGATGGGTGATTAACAAAGTTTTCTAAATTTCTTTTGCCGTGTTACACATAAAAATTCTTTCATATTCTTATCTTGGCAAAGCATTGTAAATAACCATTTTGGCTTCGTTATTTTTTGCAAGCCTCTTTTTAAGATAATCACTTTGTTTTTCAAAGGGATAACCTCATCTAGATTGGTTTTCGGATTTTGTTCAATAGGTTAAAAATCATCGTTAGTAATAGCATGCCAAAGATCAAGATCTTTTGATTTAACATATGTTTCGAATCTATTTTTCCAATAAATAAAACTATCACTTTTAAAGAATGGTGGTCTTTACATGGATTGCCCTTCTAGATATTTGTCGGAATCCATAGATCAATCCAAGCTTTAAAATACAGTATATTTTAAAAATATTGAGTGACCTTGGCTTCTGATACCAATTGTGGAAACTAGAAGGGGGGCTTGAATAGTTTACAGGCTAATTATCGTTTTAAAATTTAACTTTTAAAATTGTTGGATTCGAGTATATGTTCAATCAATCAACAATGTGAACCAATCAAGATAATTATCTACTTGTAATAACTACACAAACAATATAAAGAGATAAAGGAAAGAACGATCAAACCAAGACACCAAGATTTATAGTGGTTCGGCTATGAAGCTCTTCTTTGCCCTACTCCACTCCTCGAGTATCCGACTCGAGATTTCACTATGTCAACAAGCTCCCTTCATGCGGAGAAAACCGTTTACACGTCGCTTACATTATTTTCCGACACTAAGCTAAATGTCGATTCATAATCTTAGCTAGAACCAATCTACCACTTCACAAGTACTACACAATGACAAGATCTAAACTATCAGATTTACACACTATTCGACTTACACAATCACACAAGATATTCAAAATAGAGTTTTGAATCTTAAAAGAAGAAAGGAGAAAGCACTAATCTATAACACTTCATTTCTTGGCGAATACGAGTGTTCTTCTCTTGTACTTGATAGAAGAAGGAGGAGGATAGAAGATGAGATTTGATCACTTGAAACAAGATTAAACTATGTTAGTAATTAAGATATTTAGTGAGAGAAAGAAGGTTTAGAGAGACAAAGATGACTAAAAAATTTATGCTAAGAGGTGTGTTTTTCTGCTGAGAATAGTGCAATATTTATAGCCAGGAAAACCCAACGGTCAGTTGGTGGCGGTCCTGGCAGTCCCAGATATATCTGGAGGCCGCCTAGCCACTTAGGGGGACGCCCCTTGGTATGTGCTTAATTACACATACTATTTTCCATTAAAAACGGACTTAAATGACTAAAAACGTACCAAAAATACATTGTATTTGTATGTTTTGCATTTGTATTGTGTAGGAAACGGATATTCAAGAAAAGGACAAAAACAAAGCTAAAAACGACAAAACCGAGCACGAGAATAAAAAGAGCGTGAAAAGAAGTCAAAGTCAAAGCCAAAGTCAACCCCGACAAAGTCAAGTCAAAGTCAAAGTCAAAGTCAAAGGAAATACAACTTCAAGGACTAAAGTTGTCAAATTATCAAACTTAAATTAGAAGGACTTAAAGTGAAAAAAAAGTGGTGTTAATAACTTCAAGGGCTAAATCTGTCAAGCCCTTAAAGCTATACATCACAAGGACCTGTCTTGCAAAGTCACATATATCTTGGAAAGACTGTTTCTGCCAAATCAGCAAAGTTTCATACCACAAAGGACTCACGGTGTAAAAGCACATATAACTTTGAGGGGCTGTTTTTGCCAACCCCTAAATTACTTTACACCACAAGGACTAAGGGTGCAACATCACTTATATGGTTGAGGGGCCAAAGTTGGCAACACACCAAACTTCACCCCTGCTTTATACAAAACAGGGTATAACACCCTTTCCCGCCCTTTTTCTTGTCACGGGTCCATCCTTCTCTATTTACCCTGTAACTCCATTAACACCAAGGATAAACCAGCACCCTCACCTCCACTACCACTACCTTCCCATGTATACTTGCCATGTTGGCAATCCCACACAGTTCAAGTCAATCCAACGATGATGATGAAATCAGAAGAAGCACATGGATGTTCAAGGGCCAAGATTGAAGCTTTGATTCACCTCACATAACAAACACACTCTGGTTTCTCTCTCACAAAAGAAACACAGAAGGAAGAAGAAGAGAAGACCTAGATAGTTCCCTAATTTAGTATAAATAAGTCTCATTGTAAGCCTTAAAGGGTATCTAGTTTTCAGCTTATGTTTTTATGTATTTGCAAATTTAAAGTACTCTCTTTTAAATTAATGAAAAAGTTTCAAAGTTTTTAGTTTTCTTTTTAAGTTTTAATTTATGATTTTTTTAGCTTATGTAATTTTCAAATTAAAAGTTTTAATCATCAGTTTCAAGTTATAATAAAAGTTCACTTTTCAAGCTTAAATTCTTAGTTATCCATTGCAATTACTTTTTGTTCATAAAAAAATCACAAAAAAATTCCTCAGCTTACCTCATTGGAAGATAAGCAAGAAAGGGAAGTGCTTATTGGACCTACCAGCTTGTTTAAAACAAGCTGGAGCTTTGTTGATTAAGCTCTACTGGGCATTGACAGCCTTGTTTAGAGCTAAGGCTTTTGTAAGTTAACTTTTCTTTCATTTTCAGCTTTCACTGTAGCATTGCTTATCTTGGCTTATTTCTGCTTATTTTGTTCATTATCAGCTTAAGATATCATAAGTTAGCATATTAGATCATAAATATTAGTTAAATTCAAGTTTAAGTTAAATCTGCTTATTTTCTAGTTTAAACTGCTTATTAGCTCATCCTTTAAATAAGTGCTTATTTATCTTTGATTTTTGCTTATTTGCCTTTCATTATCATAGTGCACGATCTGTTTTTAGTTTTCTTAACTTATTTTGGTCTAATCTAGTGTAAAAAATACAAATTCAGTTTCTAAAGGGGTGTTTGGCACAGCATAAGTTTTTGGCTTATTGCTGTCAAAAAACCTTTAAGGTTTTGAAAAATCCAAATTCAAGAGCTCATTTAAGCTTGTATAAGCTGTTTGAAAGCCTTAAGCTTAGTTTTACAAGTTTTTCTAAGTGCTACTTAAAATTTTACTTTTAAATCCAAGTTAAACTGCTTATTTGGATAAGCCATGCTTGATGGCTTAATTTTGTACATGTTGAGTCTCAATTGAGTGTTAGAGTGTTTTAGCAAATGTGCATTATAGGGGGATAGTATGGTTTAGAGTTTAGGTAAAAATCTGCATATTTAGTTAAGTGTTTTAAAAAAAATGAAGAAACAGCTTTTACTTGTGCTTATTCTGGCTTGTCTAGAATTTCAAACTCCATTTTCTTTACAATTTTGAATAGCTGTTATTCCATACTTTAAGCTCACATAAGCCCCTAGTCTTTAGTTTCTATCTGAAAGCTTAAAATTAAGCTTGAAAAGCCCATCATAGGCTGTTTGGCTAAAAAGCTCCCCTGGTGCAAAAAGCTAAACTCTCAGCTCTTTTAAACTGCTTATTTGCTTTTCATTTTGTTAGTGTTTTGCATTTTTAGAAAGCTTATAGGCTAAGCTTTAAGCCCTTGCAAGCATAGCCATTAAGACCCACTCTAAGGACTTAAAATAAGCCCCAAAAGTGGTCCTCAAGGCTGTTTGGCCTGCAGGTTAAGCCATTTTGGCTTAATTGCTTATTTGAACTTTTCTTTGTGTTTTACTTACTTAATCTAGCTCATAGGTGCTTATTAGGTTAGGGTAGCTAGTAGTCTTTGCTTGTTTCTCCTTTTCATTAGCTTAAGTGTGCTAAAAATCCAAAAAAAAAAGCTCTTTAAGCCTTTTGTCATTTAAGCATTCTCTGTCTAAATTAGCATTTTTCAGCTTATTTAGTGAGATTTGTAAAAAGTTGTAGTTATAAAAAAATGCTTATTTTCGTCTTTTCTACAAGTTTGTGAAAAAAGTTTTCAAAAAAAAATAAAAGGTGAAAGTGAAAGTCAGGGGCGAGCCAGGGCTCGAACCCCCGACCTCAACACTCTCACCCTTTATACACACACACTCTCCGCTGCGCCCTTGGGTCTTTTTCGTTTAGGACCCAAGTGGTTAAATATTTAACCACTTTTTGGCCCAATAAGCTTATAAGTTGTTTTGATTTTTCACAGCTTATTACAATAAGCTGTGTGACCCATTTCATTTTTCATAGAACTCTTATAATCTTAGCTAATTTTTGTAATTTTTTTAGATTTTTATATAAACGTTTAGTATTTTTTATAATTTATTTTGATTAAAAACTTAAAAAATTCATAAAAATTAAAATAATTATCAGAAAAATATAAATTTTTTTTTTAATTTTCTATTTTCATATAGTATCTAGGAAAAATATAAATGTTTTCGTAGGGTCATTTTTGGAAAAGTTTGTTTTTAAAGAACGGGATTCGTTCCCGTTTTCGTTTCTTCGCGTTTTTAGCTCAAATCACCCCCGTTTTTAATCTAGTTCTTTTTAATCTTTCTTTTTAGTCATTTAGAGCATATTAAAGTAAAAAATAAATTTTAGGATTAAAATTTGAAAATTTAGGTTTTTAGCTCGCGTTTTTAAAGTTCCGTTCTCGTTTTTAGGTTTAAATAACTTTTCTGTTATCATTTTTAGGTTTACCTTGATCGTTTTTGCATTTTTAATTGTAGTGATAGAAAAACCAATCATAACCTCGTTCCATTCAAACATCGATTATCAATTCGTCATTCGACTTTCAATTGCACACCTCGTTGGGACTTAACGACCCGGGAAATCAAACTTCCGGATATATATTGATTCTATTTGTGAATTTTGACTTTTTGCCTTGGTCAAGGGCAATTGGTTGGGATTTGCCTAGTATTATATATATATACTATCAAACGAATCAATTTTTGGCGCCGCTGCCGGGGAGGCTGTGAAACGATTATCGTAACGTTTGACAATTTGTGTTTGAATTTGTGAATATTTCTTCTATTTTTATAAAAATATAAAAAATACAAAAATATTTTTCATTTTCTTTTATTAGTATAATTATCATATAAAAACAAAAGAAAAATCAAAAAGATAAAAAATTGTCCATAAAAAGAAATAATAAATAAATTCACCAAGTTGGTAAAAGAACACCAACATATAATACTGTTCATTTAAGTAGTATCCCTCAATAGTTCCCATACAAAAAGATTTAAAAACTTGCATTTGTGTCACTTACGAGGTACGACTCACCTTGAAAAGTTAAACAAGCGGTAAAGTGGGTATAAGGCGGGTTGTTCCGAGGAACTACGACCCTAAAAGAGAAAGGTTCTTAAACGTACTGTGACTTTCCTTTCCTTCCGCATCACTGTGTGTTTTTCTTTTTAAGATCTACCGTGAAGTACGTTGATTATTTGATTTAAGTTGTCTATATCGTTGTCCGTTAAAATAAATTGTGAATAGATTTGAAAAACCAAAAAATAATAGATAAATTTTCATCATTTAGTGCTTGCGACTCGTTCTCCAATCCCGTAGGTCGTAGACAACAACAAGTCCCTCGATCTTATGTTGTACCATTTGATCTTGTAGAACCTAATAATAATCAAGAGCCTCCCAATCCTCCCGTGTGTACCGTATGGGGGCTCGATAATCGTACTATGGCGGAAATGCTCCAAGCACCCACCGAGGGTTACGAGGATGCAATCGTTGTTCCGGCAATCACCGCGGACAACTTTGAGCTCCAGCTTATTTTTCTTATCTTCGTTAAAATCAATATTTTTTGGACATGACAAGGAGGACCCGCATGCTCACATTCGGTATTTCAACTAGATCACTTCCACGATGAAGTTCCCAAACGTCCGAGTACGTCGGTTAAGCTTATGCTTTTCCCATTTTCCCTCGAGGGGGCAGCCCGGATTTGGCTTGAAAAAGAACCCCCTCGATTGATTTTAACTTGGGATGATCTTGTTTCGAAATTCATCACAAGTTTTTTCTCCCTCCAAGGGGGTGAAAATCTTACGTAATGAAATCACAGGGTTTCAACAAAGATATGACAAATCGTTTTATGAAGCATGGCACCGATTCAATGATCTTCTTTTTTGGGCTTGCCCGCAATTCATGGGTTTTCTTCGGAATTGAATCAACTCGATACATTCTATAATGCCTTGAATTCGAATGATCAAGATTCATTGAACTCCGCCGCGGGTGGTAACTTTTTGGATAAAATGCTCTCGGAGATGCCTAAAACATCATCGAGAGAAAGTCCAAAGTTTCGATCTATCACGAAGCAGGCCATTGTTGCAAAGTAAGTTTCGTGCTCTTTACCCCCGGTATTTCCGTGTTGCTGAACTTAAAGACATGGATGGAAAGCATTGCTTCTGTACAAAAAAAAAATCCAATCCCAAGCTCCCGCTACCGTAAAAGCGGTCGAGGAAAGTTGTGTAACTTGTGGTGGTGCTCATTCTCACCGAAATTGTCCCGCCACCGATGGCAACGTTTATCGTGACAATATTCAAGAGTACGTGTCACAAGCCGCCGCAGTTAACTACAACCAAGGGAATACCAGTTACCAACCTCCGATGGTTGTAAATCAAGTTCGACCTCCCGGTTTTCCTCCCGTTCAACAAAACCAAGGAAATAATCAGAACCGTTACAACCAAAATCTGGGGAATGTTTATCAAAAAAAAATCAGGAGAATAACTACAACCAGGGCCTAATTTTTTGACCCCCGGTTAATCAACCACCAGCTTACCAAGCTCCGTCTTACCAGGCTCCAGCTCCTCAGGCACATGGTGTGTCAAAGGCTGATTTTGAAAGCTACGTCAAAGCTAACGATGCGGTGATGCAAAACATGCAAAGCCAAATGACCAATATAACGGACATGCTCACCAAATCATGAATTGTAATACGCTTTCTACTCGGGCTGGGTTCCTTCCAAGCAACACCATTGCTAACCCAAAAGGTGATGTGAAAGCAATCACTACCCGAAGTGGTGTTTCCTATAATGGACCTCAAATTCCACCTTCGATTTCTTCTCTTCCTATGGAGATGGAAAACGAACCCGATGTGACAAAGGATACGATGCAACCAAGCACCGAAAACATCCAACCTCCGGTGGTCTAAAATAATGACCAAATTAGTGAGCCCGTTGTTGCTTCAAAAACTAAACCAACATTGCCTTATCCTTCAAGGGCCAACAAAGAGAAGCTCCGTGAAAAAGACGATCTTCTAGGTTTCGCGGACGCTCTCATACACATGCCCAAATTTGCACCAATGTTTAGAAAACTCCTTAATGACAAAGATAAGATAATTGAGTTAACAAAGACACCGGTGAATGAGAATTGCTTGGCGGTTATCCTAAAAAGGTTTCCCGAAAAACTTGGAGACCCCGGTAGATTTCGTATTACGGGGATTTTCAATTAATGAATGAATGCTTAGCCTTGGCACAATCTCGGTGCAAGCATCATCCTAATTGCTTCTCCATTGGAAAGAACTAAAATCTCAAGCTTTGACCAAAACCGAATGATCACTTGAACTTGCAGACCGAAGATTCTCTACTCCAACCAGCATCGCGAGGTGTTTTCGTGAACGTTGGAACATTTCTTCTTCCTGCCAATTTCTGGTGTTGATTACGCGCTGATCTCGGGTTCCCTATTCTTAGGAGACCTTTCTTGAGAACGGCACTGCCTTGATAGATTTCACGAGTGAACAACTTGACCCTTAGACATGTTGACAATCTGTGTCCTTCAAAGTTGGTGATACTAAGACTTTCTCCTACAATATCATTGAATCGGTTAACCGAGTCGATGTTATTGACATTGCTTGTGAAGAATATGTTCAAGAAGTACTTGAAATTTCTAAAAGTGGCAATCTCACTTCCCCTTCGGACCTTATAATCGATTCTCGCTCTCCATGTTCTCCCTTGATGGAAGTGATTATTTCTAATGGAAATGATCGATGATTCTTGAACACGATGTATTCAATACCACGAGTGTTGTCGGCTCTATGATTCTGTAGGCGAGATTACTGTTTACCATGAGGAATTGTATGTGTGATCAATAGTGATCCATATCTCTCCATTACGTTTGTGAAATTATATGTGCCTGAAAAGATTAAATCTTATGTGAAGAATCTCCGACTAGAACTCAAAGACTTACCATCCCATCTTGAGTATGCGTTTTTGGAGGGTGATGACAAATTACCCATCATAATCGCTAAAAACTTGAAAGATAAGGATAAAACCGCCCTGATCAAGGTTCTTAAGTCACATAACATGCTATAGCTTGGAAGATTTCTGATTTCAGGGATAGTTCTACAGTTTTGACATAAGATTTTTGATGATAGGAAAATGCCAAAACCGTAGTCAACATTAGAGAAGGGTTAACCATAAAATTCCATGAGGTTTATTATGCAAAAATGGAAGTTTATAAACTTCTTGTGCGGGTTAATTTACCCGATTCTGATAGTCCCTGGGTGAGCCCGGTTCATTGTGTCCCTAAGAAGGGAGGCATAACCATGGTAAAAAATGAATAAAAATGAGTTAATTACACTAGGTTGGTTACGGGATGGCGAGTTTGCATCGGACTACCGAAAACTCAATAAAGCCAACTCGGAAAGGACCATTTCCTGTTACCATTTATGGATAAGTGCTTGAAAGATTAGCCAGAAATGAGTACTATTGCTTTTTTGGAGGATTTCTCGACTATTTTCAGATCATGATTGACCCCTTGATCAAAAGAAAAGACTACTTCACTGCCCTTACGGGACATTTTCATATCATTAGCTTGCCTTTTGGGTTATGTAAGCAACGGGCACGTTCCAGAGATGTATGAGTTTGCAAATCGTTCACGATATGCTGAGAAAACCATGGGAAGTTTCATGGATGATTTTTTCTCGGCTTTTGGTGATTCTTTCTCTTATGCTTTTCCCATTCTAAGACAAATGCTCCAAAGGTGTGAAGACACCAATCTTGTGCTAAATTGGGAAAAGTGCCACTTTATGGTTAAGGAAGGCATAGTCTTTGGCCATAAGATTTCTAAGACCGGGATTGAGGTTGATAAGGCGAAAGTTGATGTCATTGCAAAATTGCTCATCCACGACGTGGAAGGGTATTCGAAGTGTTCTCGGTTTTTCATAATTTTGCCGGGGGTGGGGGAAAGTTTCTACGATAATTTATTAGGATTTTTCCAAAATCGCCCGGGCCTTGACCCACCTCCTGAAAAAGAAACTCCATTTATCTTCTTCGAAGGAATGCATCGAGCATTTGAGGACCCTTAAGATGAAGTTAACCAAGGCTCCATTTTAGTTGCCCCGATGGGAGACATGCCCTTTGAAATCATGTGCGATCAGTGCTTTTGCTGTTGGGGCGTCCTGGGGATCGTAAGACCATGCACTGCCGATACAATATGCAAGCAAAACATGCGAGGCTCAAGCACATTGACAACCTCAATCCCATTCAAATGCTCAATCTACGAAGACATACTATCTAGAAAGCTCAAGATTTAAAGACAAAGACTTCCGCAAACTCTGATTTGAAGCTTTCAAGATAATGCAAAAGTATGAGCATGTTGGTCAAAAACAAAAGATCGCAAGATGGCAAAGACGATAAAGACAATGACAAAGGCTTAAATTCAAGATCGCAAAGCATGAAGGAACAAGCCTACAACATATAACGAAGACAAAGACCAAGGACACTCGAGCTTAAACGACAAAAGCAATCTCACTGATCTCATGAAGGAGTGTCATCAATGAACTCACTTCGGGGGAGATTGTTAGCCTCAATTTTATTGAGTCAATAAAGGAAGCTCGTTCCCGTGTTCAAGACCTCACTTCGGGGGAGATTGTTAGCCTCAATTTATTGAGTCGAACAAGGAAGCTCGGTCACTCTACGATGGAGCTTCGGTCTTTAATTAGTTAATGTTGTAATTAAATATTATCGGGAATCGGGCTCGATAGATAATCTAATATTGTATATGTTTTGGGTTTAATCCCAAGCAAAACCCGAGCCCGGGTCCTAGTTATATATCCCGCGCGTCACATTAAATGTGTAGGGGTATATATATATTTAGATATTTTCTAAAATATCTAAATATATATATAGATATTTTCATATGAAAATATCTAGTTTTAATCTTTTTCATAATATCTAAATTTCTTTTCTCTCTCAACTCTCTCTCATCTCTCTCTCTAATTTCGTCTCTCTCTCTCCTTCTCTTTTCTTGTTTTCGTGTTCGGGTTATGAAGTGAAGTGTTAATCGGAACCTACAATTGGTATCAATCGCCTCGGGTGGATAGCGTGGTTTTTTTTTGGTGTTCTAAGCTTATTGGAGTTCGGCAGCTAGGTTGTTTAATCACTCGGAAAACATAAACATTTTTTCGTGGCTTAGTTTGTTATTGGAAACGAGGAGAAGAACGAATAGGTGGTAAAACGTCACGATCAAACGAGTGCGAAAACGCTTGGATCGAACGAGTGCAAAATCGTATCAACCGAACGAGCGAAAAAGTTGTACCGATCGAACGAGTGGAAATCGTGTACGATCGAACGAGCGACAAAAGTTTGGATCGAACGAGCGGACTCAAATCGCAACGATCGAACGAGCGGACTCGAACTAGACGATCGAACGAGCGGATCGAACGAGCGATCGAACGAGCGGATCGAACGAGCGGATCGAACGAGCGATCGAACGAGCGATCGAACGAGCGGAACTTTTGATCGAACGAAATTTTTTTTGTGTGACGAAAAGGGTTTCAGTAAAACAGCCATAACTTTTGATCCGTAACTCCGTTTTAGGCCCGTGACCTCTCAAATCGAAGAGAAAAACGAGACGAATCACGCCGTAACTACCCTTTGGCAGGTTAAGGATTTTTCAAGGCCCAAAAAGCTTGTTTTCTATGATTTTTTTGACATTTTTCAGTTTTTTCTAGAATTTTTGGCCGCTGATTCCGCATCAAATCATTCACGGTTTTCTATTGATT
>BQNB010116894.1:0-21275 GCA_026074375.1 Tanacetum coccineum
CAAGTCAACCCTTAGTCAACCCTTGGTCAAAATCACAAGATGACAAAACCCAAAATCTTAAAAACAGTCCCTCAAAAATCACCAAATTGCAAAATTAATCCTAAAACCTAACCCCGTTATCTTTTATTAATAAAAAGATAACGGGCGTTATCCCTTATAACAAAAAAAAAACCATACCTGTTCACATTTCCCAAGCCCAAAACCCACAATACCCGGCCCAAACTTTTCATATAAGCCCGGGTCAAAATGAATTCAAACGCACCCTCTTATAAGTAAAAAAGGGCGGGAGAAACAATTTTTACTGTTCATATCCTTCCCCAAATTACCACGGGTCAAAAAGAGAGGGCAAATGCTAATTAATGATGTGGAAGTTCAATTCAAGTCATATAGTACACCTTGGCAGCAACAAACGTCACTCATGAGTTTTGATTGGCCAAACCCAACAACGGATGCCACGTGAGCTTGAGAAGAAACACACATGAGGATTGATTTTTGTGCTATATCACTCACAGAAGTAACACAAAGGTGTCACATCATGGATTGCCACGCTGGCAATCCGTGTGACAAAAATCCAATCCAACGGTAAATAAGTTGGATCCAATGATTGAAGAGTGATCAAGGGCCAATATCAAATGGAGCGTGTAACTAACTAGAGACCTGGAAGCTTCTTATTCGGGCTATAAATAGACCTTCACTCTCACACACACGAGTACCTTTTTCTTTCTAGCTTAGCTTTAGCTTTTAGTTTTTAGCTTATGTAATTTTCATTTTAAATGTAATTTTCCTTAAGTAAACTTTTGTAATTTCCCTTTTAAAGAGTATTGTAATCAAGTTTTTAGTGAATGAAATTGAGTTTTACCTTAAAATAATCTTTCATAAGCTCTTATTTCTCCCAAATAAAGTTTGTTACTGTTACATAAGCTCTTAAGCTACTCATAAGCTCAAACAAGCTCATCTAAGTCTCTAAGCTTAGGTTTGAGTTTAATTAGTCCCTTAATCTATTTAAACTTAAAAATCAGATAAAAAGTACCTTTGCTTAATGGATTTGGACTTTTGGAAGGGAAGCTTAAAATGGAAGAGCTTCCAAGGACTTAACTAGCTTATCCAAAAGATAAGCTAGAGCTGTTGATAAGCTCTTTGAGCAAATTGAACCTTTGTTTAGCTAAGGTTTATGTAAGTTTTCTCTTTACATTTTTGTCTCTAGTTTCCAGCTTATTAATTGCTTAATTTAGCTTATTTCTTGCTTATTTTAGCTTAACACTGTCTCTTTGTGCTTAATGATTAAGTTTGATAATCTGTTTTTCACTTAAGTAGCTTAGATCTCATTTTCTATTGTTTTACCTATTGAATCTGTCATAGTTCAATTATGAGTAGAATAGCTATAGATCTTTGTTTCTGGCTTATTTGAGTGTTAAAATAAGTTCATAATAGTAGATATAAGTTGTTTAATATCTGGTTATAAAGTTTAATCATTAGATTTTAAAATTTTCAAGCTTAAATGAATTTTAAAAATGATAAAGGGGTGTTTGGCTCATCAGTACTAACTGAGAGTTAGTACTGTTTGAGGTCATTTGGTCTTTTGGGGTTGATTCAAGCTTCATAATTAAGTTAGATTGAGTTGGTTTTATAAGCTAAGTTCGGTTATATAAGTTTTCATAGGATAGGTTTAGTTTAAATTTGTTAAGGTTAGAATTAGTAGTATAGCAATCTTCAGCTTAATTAGTTCCTAGTCTTTATAATTGCTTTAACTACTCTTAGTTTGTGTTGTTAATAAGTGTAACATCAAGTTCTTAGGCCTGCATTTGTTCTAGTTAAAGTTTGGTCATGAATGTGCCAACTGCATCAGCAGTTAAAACATAAAAAGCTCATTTTCAAGTTCAAATTTCAATTAGTTAAAGTAGTTGATAGCTTTAGATTTTTAGAATATTAGTAGCTTATAGGATAATTTCTTTTTGTCTCAACTTAGTTTTTAAAATATAGCTTAATTTGTTATTTGTTTTAGTTTTTAAAAATCAGTTATTTTCTTTTCATTTTCCAAAACTCAGCAAGAGCTAAGTAAACTGTCTGTTTTGTTAAGGTTTTTTTTTCATAAGCTCTAATTTTCCAAATTTTTTTTGAAAAGCATTTTCTAGTAGAATTTAAGCCAAGTTTTTAGGAAAACCAAGTATCACTTCATAGGGTGTTTATTTGAGAGCTTAAAATTAAGCTCAAAAGTGCCTTAAGGTCTGTTTGGTTGTAGGGTGTGCATAAGTGCTTATTGTGCTTTTTTAGCTTATGGCTTGTGTTTTTGTGCTCATTTCTATCATAATAAGCTCATTAGGTTAAAATTAGCTTGTTAGTTGCTTAGCTTTTCATTAGGATAACTTATTGTGATTTTTAGGCTTAATTAGTTTAAGTGAAAAAAAACCAAAAAGCTTAGTTTGAGTTTCTGTCAAGTTTAAGCTGTTCTATTAGCTTATTTAGGGATTTTCAATAAAAGTTGCTTTTATTAAAAATGCTTATTTTTAGCTTGTTAACAACTTTGCTTTTATAAGTTTTTGAAAATATATAAAAAAAAGGGAAAGTGGAAGTCGGGGGTGAGCAAGACTCGAACCCCCGACCTCAACATTCTCAACCTTTATAACACACACACTACCACTGCGCCCTTGGGGTCTTTTCGTTATACACTTGCAACATTATATTTCGTTTTTTTACCTTTTTAGTCTTATAAGCTTAATAAGTTGTTTCAGCTTATTTGATAAGCTGTGCTCATAAGCTTATTTTTCCTAGGTTTCAATTAGTATAAGCTAATTTCTGTAATTTTTCTAGAATTTTTATAGTTCGTTTAGTATTTTTAAACATTTATTTTCATTAAAAACTTTAAAAAATCATAAAAATAGAAAAATAATCAAAAAAATATAATTTTTTTTAGAAAATTTTCTTTTATCATTAAGTTCATAGGAAAATTAGTTTTGCTTTCGTAGGTTCTAATTTGCAAAATTTCGTTTTTTAAAGAATAGGATTTGTTCCCGTTCTCGTTTTTCGTGTTTTAACGCTCATTTTAACTCCGTTTTTGTTCTAGTTTTCTTTAAACTTACTTATTAGTCAAATAGAGTTCATTTAAAAAGAAAAATGTAAGTCAGGTTTAATTTTAGCAATTTAGCTTTTTGACCTCCGTTTAGGGGTCCCGTTTTGCGTTTTTAGTTAAATTTTTGTTTCCCGTTATTTGTCTTTATACTTAATTGTTAGAATTTGTTAATTTTAATTTTCAAAAAAGTAGATAATCAAATCAAACTTTTGTGTCCAATTCAAATAATTGTCCTAACATCAAACGTGGTTTCAATTTCACAAGTCGTTGGAGGATAACGACCCGGGAATCATACTTCCCGGTTTATATACGTATTATATTATATATATATTTGTGAAGATTTTCCTTTTCACCTTTATCCTCAAGGGTAAACTGGTAATTTTCATCATATTATATTTTATTATTACTTATATATAGATTCTGACGAATCAATTTCCTGTGTCAAAGTGAAATTTTTCTATCTCTGTAATGGTCGGGAAATTGCACAATGCAATGGGAAAAATATGTAGCTCGTAAGTTTCGCTACTTTCGCGATTATGAATCATGTTCAAAGAAAAAGTGTTACAAGGAAAAGATTATCCGGACGAATTATGATAGTGAAGACGGTGGAATTAAACCGAGATTTATATTGCAAAAAAAGAGAAGAAAGAAAAATAGTCGGTTCAAAAGAAGTTTATACCGAAGGAATCACTTGGAAGGATCGATTATTCGTTGGTACGTTACAAAATCAACGATGTAAAGTCTTGTAAAAAGTGGCCGATATCACCACTTATGTAAAAGTATGTAAAGAGCGGGATGTAAGAGAAGTTGACCATTATGGGAACGCCAACTTAGGTTGTCTTTGTCATTTCTGCGATCGATTCATCTATCTATATGTTCGAGTCTTTGTCATGGAACGGTCGGGGAAAGTTACTAGCAACCATACCTTATTTGTTGGCTTAATCTATTTGTTTCGTAAATTTTGTTTAACAACAACAAGGACTTGTTCGAGCATGCATGTCTATTCCGTCATTACGGCCATGTATGCATGTCTTAGTTTCCTTCTTGGATGATGACTTTCGGTGAAAGTTAGAAGCTCCCTACCCAATATCGTTCTTCATCCTAACCGCTGGTTAAACACGAACAGGGATGTGATCAAATTCTATATGTCTATTCCGTCGTTACGGCCGTGTATGTACGATACAGCTGCCTTGTTGGTGTGGTACTTATGGTGAAAGACTATTGAATGATCAACCCTAAGCCTTCTTAACCCAGTTTATCTTTTGACTTGTTTCTCCTTAGCTTTAGCGGTGGAGATGTGTATCCTTGCCAAGCCTATGATACGAAGCTAATCACGACCGAGCAATTAAGCGTACCAATTAAATGTTGCACCCTAGATTAGTCGAGTGATCTAAGTGTTTTCATTTCCATATTTCGTGAGGAGCTTGGTTATGTACAGGTGATTAGGACAAAACGATGCTTAAACGGAAAATCCTCAACTTTGGTTGGGACACATTTTCAAAAACTGAAACTTTTTCTAAAAGTCTACTTGAGGACAAGTAGGATTCAAGTGGGAGGATATTTAAAGACATCAAATAAAGTCACTTTATTATATCATTTATCCCATCTGTTTTGCCCACTTTTATATAATTATTGCATAATTTGGTACTTAATTGCTTTAAAGTTGATAAATGCAGTAAATCAGGAGTGTTTTGTGAAGACATGCTAAAAGGCGCATAATTTGGAGCTAAAACGAAGATATTTAAAGATTACTAATTCAGACCAATACTCAGTATCAACAAGGAGTACTTCGTATCAGCGACCAAGACTTCACACGAACAACGCGTTGTGACTAATTCCCATTACGTCGTAATCCTCATGTCCAACATACGCCGTATCCATGAAGATAACTATTCGAAGATACAGTAAATCAAGTAAATTAGGAATGATATCACTGATTGATTATGAACGTAGCGCGCACTCTAAGGAATCCAGCCCAATACGCCGTATCGACCTTGCCAGATACGGCGTATCAAGTCTTTTTCAGACACTATAAATAGAAGACTCAAAAACGAGTTTTCAGTGTGCAATATCATATTCCTTATACCATACTCATTAAAGACGAATTTTAGAATGAGGAAGAATTTTAGAAGAGAAGATCAGCCACCAAGGTCAAGCATTGATCACGAATCCATAGAAGACATCGTGTAATTTTTACTCTCTTAATCGTTCGATTTTAATTGTTTGATTACGCTTGTATAATTACAATGGTTGTGGGCTAATACCCTCGGGTATTAGCCATCTTAATGAAAGTTCAATGTTTGGTTTGTTTTAAAATCGATTTCTTAATTTATCGTTGATTGTTTAATTATGTTTATCACCTCATACTTGTTTATGTGTTTGAATATGCGACCTATCATTCAACTGGATCTAGTGATACGGACCAAGTAATCTAGATACCGGGATAGCTCTCCATATCGTGTTTCATATTACTGGACCAATAGGATCACAAATAACGTTCTGTCTTTGTCTTTGAATTATGAGCTTAGTTGGACCGGTAGGTGACCCGTTTATGTTTCAGCAATCATGCTCTTAATTAACTGATAAAGATTTGAATAGTGGACTACCAGTATATAAAACACCGTCAAACAATAAGTGGGTAAAGTCCCGTTGGGCTAGGGTTTTAACAGGATCACCACTGCTTTAATTCTCTAAGATAGATTATAATTAAACTAAAGGATGCTTTATGCGGATGCGTTAATTGTGACAAGATTAATCATGTCTAGGTCTTAGGATGATGTCCCGCCTAAGTCTTAAGAATGATATGCCGCTTCGAGATAAGTAAATCATTGCACTAAAACAAACAAACCAACATTGAACTGGATTTAATATGGCTAATACAGTTTTCTATCATTTGGCTTGTACCGCTTTTCTATCTTCTAATTTTCTTATTTTGTGTTTATTGTCTATTGAATTTATATTTGTTTCCACCAAACATGTGCCTGTCTCTCAGGCTGAAAACCCCCATATCATTAGACAACGTACATAGCATAGGTTTAACCAGTAAATAGACTAATTAAAATACTGATAGAATATATGATTAATGTTCTACTCTTAGTGTTCGACACCCTACTTACCGCGAACTCCATCTTGACCGGGTACACTGTTTGTTAAAGTGTTGTTTTAGGTTTATCGGCTAAATATAAATGTAAAACTTGATAATCAAATAATTAACCCTACACGACAGCACACCACATATTCTCGATTAAATCATATGCTTCTTTAGGAGTCTTCCGCATGATATTACCGCCAGCAGCCATCATGATTTTGTCCCGATCAATAATTATGATTCCATGATAAAATGTAAGAATTTGATGAAGAAGCAAAATTCTATGGTTAGGACATTTCCGTAAACAAGATTTAAATCTTTCTCAAGCTTCAAATACTGTCTCCGTGGGCAATTGCTGGAAATTCAAAATGTCTTTCCTAAGCTGCAACACCTTAGAATACGGATAGTATTTTGATATAAACTGAGACCATCTCTTCCCAAGTATGAATAGAATGAGTTTTAAGAGTATAAAACCAAGATTCAGCTTCGTGGGTTAAAGAAAATGGAAAAAGATTTAGATTGGTGATGTCTTGATAAATTCCATTCTGCTTGATGAATTGGGTGATGGATAAATACTTATCTAAGTGCCTGTTTGCATCCTCATCTCGAAATCCATGGAATTGGCAATTTTGTCGAATCAGCTGAACCATATGATATTTCAATACAAAATCGGTTCCCGGAACGGTTGTCGGAACGATCGGTCCTCCTCTACCGATAAGTGACGGACAATAAAAATCCTCCATGGTCCGAGGATCATGGGAATGAAAGGAAGAATCGAACATTGTGGAGAATCAAACGATATAAGAGGATTAAATAATAAGAATTAAATGCTTGAGAAGATAAGGAAGATTTTTTTTATTTAATAATAGAGTTTTGAAAAAGTTTAAAAGAAGAAATATTTTTGGATTTTCGAAAAAGGTCAATGAAAAAGGAAAACACATTTTTTTGAATTTTTAAAACGATATTTTTAGACAAAGAAAATTAGACGAAAAGTATTTTTGGATTTTTTATAAATATAATGAAAGTGAAATAAAATTATTTTTGGTATTTTTAATATATATATAAAAAGAAAGGAAAAATAAAATAGAAATCGAAAATATTTTTGTATTTTTATTTATTTATTTATTTATTTTTTCAAACACGCAAAGTAACTTTCAAAAGAAAGGATCTTCAAGGCACTAACTCGAAACACAACGCAAAAATCGTACAAATCTCCCCGGCAACAGCGCCAAAAACTTGATTCGCTACGTGTCGAATATAGTATAAGTATTTCCCGTTAGATGTAAGAATTACCTTAGGAAAAGTAATATTTAATCTTCCGGATGTCGTGTCCACGGCGAGAATTGAATTTGAGATTCACGTTAATGTTCTTAATTTGATGCTTGATTATCAAAGATTTTTTATTTCGATTTTAAACTAATCATATAATAATAAGCTAAATTAAAACTAAGCAATATAAAACTAAGCAAATAGATCGAAAATATATATAAAACTGATGCATATTTTTTTTAAATATATTTTTATCAAGTTTTAAATTTATAAAACTCGATCTACCTAACGACGCACTAACGGGCAGAGAACCTGATCGTGGGTAGTATAGAATGGTAAATTCGAGGTCTTCCCAAGAGCTAAGGTGTAATTAGTTTTAATTTGAAATGTCACGTTTTGAAAATGGTTTTTGATTTTAATTGAAACGTGCTAACCTAGTTATTTCATTACTATTGTTATGAAGACAATTTCATGTGCAATGTCAAACTATGGTTTCATTACTGGTTTCTAAGGTCGATAGACTTGAATGTGCATATACAGTCTATCCTAAACTCATTATGATTCCGAATCAGTGCCGAATCATCTGGGAGGTAGGTTATCCAGGTTGTAGTGATTAATCCCAAAATATATCTAATAAACTATAAAGATTATTAACCCCCTCTGAAAGAGTTCCTGTGCTTTTTAAGTATTGAGTGATATGTGCGGTGACCGGTCAGTTCTTACACCATGTAAGGAGTTAGTGATCCTCCCTAGTACCCATTGGATCCCATCATGATAAGATAATCTATTAATGGGGCAAGCTAGGTCCAAACTACCCGTACTACCAAAACCCAAGGTTACACGATAGTCGTCAAGGAATTTCTAATGAATCCCATAATTTAACAGGAAACAATCATAAAAAAGTATATTAATATCTAGGCCTGCAAATTTTAGTGATTTGAATCTCATTTCGGTAAACAGAAACGCAGTAAGAGGATAGTAGATATCTTTTATTGAATAATCTTTATTAGTACAGGATTGTATTTTAAACGATTTTAAAAGTAAGTAAAAAGTGTGATTCTCATTTGACTCAAGGTGGAAATTTTCGATGGGTTGGAAGCCTTTGTCGCATCTCCAATTGGATGCGGTGGAAGTGATGTACGGATAATAGCTTGATTTGCGGCCTTGTTTTTTAGATATATCGAACTGTTTCGCGTATACCAGTAAAAGGTGTTAGTAGTATACCAACTTATCGGGCTTTGATTTATTATGCAGGTTGTTATCGCTTTACCAGTTATGGTGTTACGATCGTATACATGCATTTAATTCCATAATGACGTGATCTTCATTCCATATGTGTAGATCTTCAGGTTACGGAGTAACTGGATAAAGGTGTTACGGCCGTAGATATGTTGTCATGATTTTCTTCCAAAAATTAGATTTCCTTCCAAATATAGGGTTACGGCGTAACTAGATATAGTGTTACGCCGTAAAGTCTTCCTTGATCTTCGTACTTGCTTAATTTATGTTACGGTGTAACCATTTTTGGTGTTACGCCGTAACATTCTTCAGAATTTACACTTTAAGTCCTTTTTCCCTTGTTTCTTGTCACTTTCCTGCATTTCACCTGAAAACTACAAAACAATAGAAAATATCTCGTTTTCGAGTGTTAGTGAAACATTTGCAGGTATTTTAGGGGGTATTTTGCCACCAAAAAGTATTAAATATTTGATGTTATCAAATATCCCCCCACTTGACTTCTGCTTGCCCTCAAGTAGAACCTGTTAAAACATTTCATAAAAAGATTTCTCGAGAATAACTTCAAGAAATGAATTTATAAAACTCTTATGCTAGAAAACATCAAAGCCGAACACCTCACGAAAAGGGGATAAAAAGTCACTCAGCTCTCCACTAGTCTAAGTGTTTCATTTTCGGGGTGATCGCTCAATTGCACAGTCATAGCATGTATTCTATCATAAGCTTGGAAAGTACACAAGTCTGCACCAGTTAGAATTAGGGTCTAAATAACTCTCAAAGGCAACAAGGGTATTATGGTTTAAAGGGTGATTAAGGGTTAGGATAGACATGGGATACACATTTAATGGTTGTTAATAAAAACACAAAACAAATAGTCTAAAATAATCTATGGTTGTCGTAACTAGCTACTGTCCATCCATGGGTCCAAGAGTCAAAGTCTGAAAATATGATCATTAATAATGGGCTACTAGCTCCATTCTTCATATGTATCGGTATAACTTGGTGTAATTATGGGCTACTAGCTCCATTTTTTTTTATTTTGCATAATTTTTATATTTTTAGCACATAGGTGGCCTTTTTTTGTTGCACCCTCTTTTCTTCATGGTAAATATGCAAATGCTACAGGGGTTTATATCTTTAATTATTGTCCCTGCAACATTCGATATTACACGTACATCCCCCCACTTGAGATAAACAATGTCGAAAGTAGTGGTAAAGGGGGGTCTTGATAGATCATAACTGATTGGTCTTCCACGAAAGTATATAATTCTCATTCCTATTCCCCCGAACCATGGACTTAAGTAGCCAGAGATTTCAACACAAAGAAAATAAAGACTACAAGGTAGGCTAAGGTGAAATGGTGTAACGAAACATTTAGAGTTATGGTGAAAACATAGATTGGTTTAACAAGGGTGATCTAGGGGTATCTTGTACTAATAATGAGTGCAACAAAAGGGTTTATCACGGGAGGTCGACAAGTCAGTGTAACAATTCGATAAACACACACATATAGGCTATTTGGGTGATTTCCTAAGTGTTGCCTTCTTGAACTATCTATTCCTGCTAATCAGTTAGGTCTCAAAATGATGTACATGCCAAGTTCTAAAGTCTACAATACTACCGACACACTCAATATTTTGGTGGATTTTTGAGTAATATAATGGAAACAGAATATTAGGCTTAAATCTCACCAAATATAACAAAGGGTAATGTGCATTCGGCAAAGATTAATTCTAGTTATTTAAGAAAAAATTGTCAAAAATTTTAAAATTGGCATAATTTTCAAAGAAAACTAGAAAATCGAAGGCAAAACATATGTCAAGTATTTTATTCTACTCCCATCCCCCTACTTGATTTGTACAATGTCCCTATTATATATTTAAGGAAATGAAATAAAAGGAAATAGTAGAATTAAGACAAGAAAATCCCTGAGCATTGCTTTAAAATTTGAAATTTGGCAGAAATCTTTAGATTATTTCCGTCTTCTCGCAAGCTCTTTATCCCCCGTGATCACAAAACAAACCAAAGCATAAAATCGTTCTACAATAATTATGAAGTGTACAGGAAATACAAACCTAACTCACTTTCGTAGGAATCACGGTTGCATTTAGCATATGCAACAAGCCTTTTAAACCACTTGGTGGCCCAAGTGGACGAGTTTAGTCTTGTGAGGGCTTCCAAAGAACATACCCACAAAGTCCATTTATGTATACAAGGTTTAGACATGTTTAAAACTTAAATTTTTAAGATTTCAGAAGGAGGTTACGGCGTAACTCCGGTGGTTACGTCGTAATCAAGTGGTAAAAAAAATTTAAGTTTTAATGTGTTACGGCGTAACCGTGAAATGGGTTACGTCGTAACTATAATGGTTATGGCATAAACTCAAGTTGTTACTGCTGCAAATTCAGCAAAGTTACCACATGATTATGAGTCGAGCCGGTCTCGATAATTGCCTCCTAGCTTCTGCAAAACAACGTAAGAAACATGCAAACAACTAATATGCAGAATGAAAGATAGTTATGGGGTGCCTCCCACAAAGCTCTTGTTTTTGTTTGAGTTACGAGCTTGACTCCTCCCTTAATTGCCAAGTAATAAGGTGTTCCTCCCCTTACTCGAGATTAAGTGTAAGTGAGAGTAGCAATGAACACCATGATTTGCTACTGGGTAGGGAAACGATAAATTAGAACCATACTGCTGCTGAGATTTCATTTCCCTTGATGATTGGCTCACTTAGTCCGAATGAATGTCTCACAATCATATGTTTTTATAACAGGGTTATCATATTCTTTTTTGGCAACCTCTGTAATATGAGAAAATTCCTCCTTAAACTTGTTTAATTGCTTATTACACATAGGATTTGTAGTCGGTGCTACATAATCGTCGTCAGGTGGTGTGATGTGAACCGTCTGAGGGGTCAAAGGTTTCATTACACTATCATTTAGAGGAATATCATAATTCTGTTCATTTTCCCTTACAATTTTATCCTTATCATGGACTGGTCCCAGTGGTATATATGGTTGCACTACTGGTTCAAGGTTGGGTAAAGTGTATATAGTGGGTGTTAGAAATTGCCTCAGCCTTTCTACATCCTTACTTGAAATGTCCCAATCGACATCTATGTCTCCTTCCTCTTCCCAAGCTTTCGCATTATGAATTTCCTCAAGATTTTCAATCATGCGAACGGTTTCACGAGTTCTGTAAGGTCTTCCCATTTGTTCCTTCAAATGTCCTAGAAAGGGCGTAGGTGATAAGTCATGAGGAACCAGCTCCTTCATGTTTTCCTTACCCATTGTCGTTATTGTCTTGACTTTTTCTCTTGTATTAGTGAGGACTTTATGGGTTAATTGATAAGCTTTTTCCTGTAGGTTCTTTGTTCTAATTTTGAGTGCCCTTATGTTTGATTACGTGTTTTCAAGGATCTTCCTCATCCTTTCATTATCTGTGTTCAGTTTTTTAATTGTATCTTCGCAAAATTTGATGATGGTTTCTTCCAAGGATTCCATATATTTTCTATGCTTGATTGCCTCGTCCTATTTTTTGAGAGGGTACTCCTTGGTTAGATGTTCCCCTTTAAAACTTTCGTGAATGGCATCAACGTTATCCAAGACATCGTTGATTCTTTCCCTAGTGGTTGTTTCATCATACCAGTTATGCGAATGGTCTGCCATGACTTGTATTGATTCTAGGGCTTGTGTTGGTGTCATCAAAAGAATGAACCCGTTAGAGTCGAGAATTTTGCGAGTGGAGATGTCTAATCCAGTATAGAAGATATGAACCTTCTGTTGACAGTTCAGATCGTGCAGCGGACATTGGTAAAGAAGATCATTGTATCTTTCCCAAGCATATTACAATGTTTCGTCCCTATCTTGCTTGAAATTACGGATTTCTTCTAAATTCTTGGCAGTTATGAAAGGGTGACAATATCTCCAAATAAGTTCTTTTTAAGGAGATCCCATGTAGTGATTGACCCTGCTGGAAGCCTGTCTTTCCATCTCAAGGCTCGTCCCTTAAGTGTAATTGGAAAAACCATAAGCATAATTGCATCGTGAGTGACACCAAGTAAGTGGAAGAGATCCACAATCTCTAATACCGTACTCACATGTTCGTAAGCGTCTTCACCATCGGTGCCTGCGAAAAGTTTGTGTCTTAATTTCCTCATAAAATTTGTATTTATCTCAAATTTTACGTCATCACCAATCTTGAGGTTCACTATGCCTGGTTTAATGTCATCTGGAATCAAAGCTATGTACTGTTCCATGGTGAGCATGCTGATGTCTACCTCATTCTTCATATCTAAAAACTTACAAGAAAAACTAGCAGAATATATTTACAAAAAGATATATATAGAGAAATTCAAATTATTACTAATTTTTAGCTCCCCGGCAACGACGCCAAAAACCTGATGCGTATTTTATTTTAAAATATATTTTTATCAAGTTTTAAATTTATAAAACTCGATCTACCTAAAGACGCACTAACGGACAGAGAACCCGATTGTGGGTAGTATAGAATGGTAAATCCGAGGTCGTCCCAAGAGCTAAGGTGTAATTAGTTTTAATTTGAAATGTCACGTTTTGAAAATGGTTTTTGATTTTAATTGAAAGAAATAGAAAAACAATAAAATAAATAACTAAAATTAAAAGGATAGGAGATATCAAGAGAGAAAACATGCTAACCTAGTTACTTCATTACTATTGTTATGAAGACAATTTCATGTGCAATGTCAAACTATGGTTTCATTACTAGTTTCTAAGGTCGATAAACTTGAATGTGCATATACAGTCTATCATATACTCCCTGCGATTCTAAATCAGTCTCGAATCATCTTGGAGGTAGGTTATCCAAGTTGCAGTGATTAATCCCAACTATTCCCAAAACATATCTAATAACCTATAAAGATTATTAACCCCCTCTGAAAGAGTTTCTGTGCTTTTTAAGTATTGAGTGATATGTGCGGTGACCGGTCAGTTCCTACACTAGGTAAGGAGTTAGTGATCCTCCCTAGTACCCATTGGATCCCATCATGATAAGATAATCTATTAATGGGGCAAGCTAGGCCCAAACCACCCGTACTACCAAAACCCAGGGTTACACGATAGTCAAGAAATATCTAATGAAACTATAATTTAACAGGAAACAACCATACCAAAAGTAAATTCATAACTAGGCCAACACTTTAAGTGCTTAGCCGCTCATGGTAACGGAAACGCAATAAGAGATAGAAGAAATCATATATTGAAAACTCATAATTCTTACAGGATTTGTATTTTGAACGATTAAATACAAAAAGTAAGTAAAGTGTGATCTCCCTTGGACTCTAGGTGGAATTCTTTGAAGGTTGGAAGCCTTTGTCACCTCTCCAATTGGCTGTGGAGAAAGTGATGTCGGAATAGCTTAAATGAGGCCTCTATTTATAGATATCGAACCTGTTACGGCGTAACCAGTAAAGGTGTTACGTCGTAACCAACTTACACGACATTCCATAATTAAGCAGTTGTTATGGTGTAACCAGATATGATGTTACGCCGTAACCTTCATATAACTTCCATATGTATGTGATCTTCATTCCATATTTGTGGATCTTCATGGTTACAGCGTAACTGGATAAGGTGTTACGCCGTAACGATAACTTTGACAAGATTTCCTTCCAAATATAGGGTTACGGCGTAACTAGATATGGTGTTACGCCGTAAAGTCTTCCTTGATCTACGTACTTTCTTAATTTATGTTACGGCGTAACCATTTTTGGTGTTACGCCGTAACATTCTTCAGAATTTACACTTTAAGACCTTTTTTCCTTGTTTCTTGTCACTTTCCTGTATTTCACCAGAAAACTACAAAATAGCAGAAAATATCTCGTTTTTGAGTGTTAGTGAAACATTTGCAGGTATTTCAAGGGGTATTCTGCCACCAAAAAGTATTAAATATGTGATGTTATCAAAAACGAATATGCTTGTCAAGTGAGGCGATTAGATCCTTAAGTGTGAAGGTAAGATTTTATCGATGAATTAGCACCCGTCTAAAAAAAACTATTTTCTCACAACGTTGGTTTATTTTGAAAACAATCTTTTATCGTGATATTAGTTACTAGATTAATGCCTAATTATTCTTACGAATTTTGCCCGTTTAAATAACCAAAACATAAATCTAAATAATCCAAAAATTATTAATCAACAATCCCTTTTTATTTTCACTCATAATTCACTTATCACTACCCACTTAACAACCATACATAAAACTACTCACTAATCATCACAATTAAACTAGCATTAACAATCATAATCATTTTAAACAGATTAAACTAAATCTACTAAGTAAAGAGAGAGGAAGAAAAGTAGAACCCGATCGATGCAACGAAAATGAAACCACCATCCGATTATATAAACTAAATAAAACACCAAGTTTACTTCTTTATATACTAATAAGCTTGTAAAATCTAGTAAAGCTCTAAACTTAAAAATTAAACTAGCTTATACAACCCTTAAGCTCCATGCCAAAGAGGTAGAATAACTTCCATCAAAACACAACGCAAGAAAGGTTATAATGAACAATATATATCAATAAGCTAGAAATTAATCTAAAGACAATAAGATATTTAAAGATGGAAACTTTAGATCTAAATCCACCCGAAACCTAGGTGTTCTACTCCGAAAAGTGAACGGGAATCAGATATAATTAAGTATTAGATCTAATACCAACAAGCTAATGAATAACTAAAAACTAATAGAGAATAAGCTAGACGAAATAAGCTAAAGTGAATAAGCTAATCGAAAATAAGTTGTAATAAGCTAAATAAGCCAAGACATAATCCTCTCTAACAACTTTTGAAGTATTCGAAAAGCTTAAATGGTAAATAATAAGCCGACAATAAGCAAATCGAATAAGCTATTTGTTTAGCTTATTTGAAAATAAGGCACTAAAAGGATTCAAAAATAAGCAAAAGCTTATTCGAATATATAAGCTTAAATCAAATTGAATAAGCTATGAGGAGCTTATTTGAATGAGAGATTAATAAGCTAGAAAACAATAAGCCAAAATAAGCTTTACATAAGCTTTTACAAGAGCCTAATCTACACAAAATAATAAGCTAAACTATAATCCCTACTCTATGTGAAAATAAACCTAATATCTAACACACCACAAAGCTGGAAATGAGATGATATAAATAGGCCCAAGTAAGGAGGGGTATTTTCGTCATTTAATGTCCTTAAAACCCTTTTAATCTTAAATATGACCAAATTACCCCCCACTGACGCGTTTTTGGACAACACGTATATTCCTCTTGGACCAATCACTGCATGCCACGCGTCCCTTCTAGAACCTTGGGATCTCGAACCTCGTAACCGCCTCTGCCAGCCTGTCATAGTTGTCATCTTGTACACGTGGCGGCCTCTGATAGGCCAGCCGCCACTGCCAGCCGCCTTGATTGGTACTAAACTACACCTTAAAATATATATAATATATAATAAATTATAAAATATATATAGTAAGAATAGTCTAGAAACAAAATCAATAAAATCGAGAAGTAGTATAGAATGTTCCCGGGTCGTTTCTAGATTAGTCGAGTGTATGAGTGTTTTTTTTTCCATATTTCGTGAGGTGAGTTGGTTATGTCAGTGTGAATTAAGACAAAAATTGCTTTAACGAAAAACCTCAATCGGTTGGGATCACATCTTTCATAAACTGGAATTTTTTCTAAGTCTACTGAGGGACATAGTAGGATTCAAGTAGGGGATATTTGATTACAAGCAAATAACGTCACTTTATTATATTCATTCTTATCCATTGTTTTGCCCAATTTTCTATAATTATTGCATTATTTGCGTACTTACATGCTTCTTTAAAGTTGATAAATGCAGTAATTCATGAGTGTTTTGTGAAGATAAACTAAAATGGAGATAATTTGGAGCAAAAAACAAAGATATTTGAAGATTGCTGCATTCTGACAACTGCGCACGTATCCATTTAAAGGAAGATTACGGCGTATCCGCGCAACACTTCACAAGAAATGTGTGAAGCGTGTTGACAATTTCCAATACAGTATCCCTTTTGCCTACATACGCCGTATCCATGAAGATAACTATTCGAAGATACAGTAAATCAAGTAAATTGGGAATGATTATCATGATTTTGTATTATGAACGTAGGCACACTCAAGGAATCCACCAATCGCCGTAATGACCTTGACTGTTCGGCTTATCGGAGTCTTTTTCAGACACCTATAAATAAAAGATACTCAAAAATGAGTTTTCAGTTGTGAATATCATATTCTCTATTTACCATATCATTAAAGACGAATTTAGAAAGAAAGATCAGCCCCAAGGTCAAAGCATTGATCACAAATCTCATAGAAGACTTCATGAATTTTTTCTCTCTTAAATCGTTCTATTTTCAGTGTTTGATGTAAGCTTGTATAATTACAAATGGTTGTGGGCTAATTACCTCGGGTATTGCCATCTTTATGAAAGTTTATGTTTGGTTTATTTTAAAATGGATTTCTTATTTATCGTTGATTGTTTTAATTTATGTTTATCCCTCATACTGTTTATGTGTTTGAATATGAGATATAATCATTATGGATCTAGTGATAAAGACCAAGTAATCTAGATACTGGGATAGCTCTCCATATCGTGTTTAATAGCATCAACCCATTTATTAGATTCTAGATCTAATATTGCAGCTTTATAGTTATTGGTTTCATTAAGATCCCTCAAACTATGCTCCTTCACTTTTACATTTAGACATAAGGGATTAGGAGCTCGATGTGTCCTCGCGGACCTTCGAACAGGAATCACTTCCTCTTGAGGTGGTTCAAAACCTTCAACCTCCATAGGAATTTCACTAGTGTTTTCAGAAGGTGATGTATCTTTATCTTGAATTTCTTCAAGTTCTTCGCCCTCCCACTGATTTCTTGAGACAAAAGATTTTTCTCCAAGAATTCAACATACCTTGCAACAACAGTTTTGTTTTTAGGTGGGAAGTAGAAATAGTAACCCATCGTTTCCTTTGGGTATCCTATAAAGATACACTTAACAAATCTTTGTTGGAGTTTGTCAGGCATATCCCGCTTCACAGCGCAATCATATCCCTAGACCTTTAAGAAAATTCCCACAAAGACTCAAAAACCGCAACATACCTACACAAAGACAAGTTAGGAAGTTTTCCATACCATAGTTTATATGGTGTCTTTTATTGAGAATGCGTGTAGCAGTCTCCAGAGCATAATCCCAAAAGGACAACGACATAGTTGTAAGATTCATCATTGATCGAACCATGTCCAACAAGGTATAATTCCTCCTTTCAGACACCCTATTGTGTTGTGGTGTATATGGAGGTGTAAGTTGTTGAACAATTCCACAAGCTTTCAAATAATCTTTAAACTCTTGACTAATATATTCGCCTCCTCGATCTGATTGAAGTGCCTTTATAGTCTGTCCGAGTTGATTTTCCACTTCATTTTTAAACACCTTGAATGTTTCAAAGACTTCATGTTTATGTTTAGGTAAATAAACATAACCATAACGACTATAATCATCCATAAAGGTAATGAAGTAGCAATCACTATAAATAGAATTAACATTTGGCACAAGATTAAGCATATCAATTTCATAAATACCATCACTCGGAATAACATTAAAATAAAGAACATAATTCTTAGAAACTGAAATTTCATAATCTGTAAAACATTGGATAAAACCATTGTCTACCAAACGTGAAACTAAAATAACACCTCTAGTTATAGTAGGTGCATAATGAGAATTGTCTAAACAAATCACTAGGCCATTAGGTAAAACTAAGTCATCACTTCAAATAGCTTCTACTTGTGCACAAACGCCATTGTCCACGCACAAATAGAGAGCTCCTTATTTCAGCTTTCTTCACCTCTAAGACCCTCTTTTGTGTTACAGATGTGAATACCACAACCAGTGTCGTACACCTAGTATTTATTAGGAAAAGAAAATAATTCTATTGTGAAGATATTTGAAGAACTGGCAGTGCCAACTTTGCTTCTTCTTCTTTATAATTGCAAGGTAAGCAGACAATTTCCTACTTCTAATGACCCACCTCTTTGCAGTGGTGGCAGGTGTCATTCTTTGTCGGTGTGCTCTTTTGAGAAGGTTTAGGGTTTTAGCTTCGGGATTATAATTTATTTCTTTTCCCTTACTACCATAATTATGCCTTAGCATTAACCGATTTTTATTGGCTTCTGCGATTTCTACCACCTTGAATCGCCATTACTTATGGTGTAGCAGCCTTTTTAGGTAAACCTTTCTCATACTCAATAAGCAGAGCATGTAGTTCACTAATTGTCTTCCCCATGTTATGCATATTGTAGTTCCTTACAAATCTAACAAAGTCACTAGTGAGGCCATTCAAGATTAAACCAACACTAAGATCTTGTAGGAGCACATAACCAAGAAGTTCTAGTTGCGGCCACCATAAATTATTCATCTTAGCTGATTATGGGCCAACTAGGTACTTCCTCTCCTCTTGTTTGCAAGCATAAAAAGTTTGAATTAGGTCAAACCTCTCAACTCTAGCTTGTTTCCCAAACATGGATTTAAGCTCCTGAAGCATTTCATAAGGTGGGGAATTTTTGAGCTATCCATGTAGTTCGGGAGTCATACTTCTGAGCATAGACAAGCAACCTCATTATGAGCATCATAAACCGCATTCCACTGTGCAAGTACTTGGAATCGGCAGGTGGAGCAGGGGGAATAGGTTGTTCAATGACATACAGTTTCTTTTTAACTCTCAAGACCATCTTAGGTGAACGAAACCAATCACAAAATTTTGAACCAGAAAGTTTTTCTCTTTCAAACATCGACCTAAAAGCCGAATGGTTATGTTTATGTCAGGTTTAGTGCCATCTACACAACATATTAAGTCCAGATTTTAGTATTTTCGATAATACTCGTTGAAGAAAATTAACTCCCTTTGTTTAAATATATAAACAATTAATTTTCTAAGGCCTAGGATCTAACTTGACATACCACCATCACATCGGTTGATCTGCTAGCAATGGTGCATTCAAAAGGTAATTGATGATCAATAATTGCCATCGATGCAATTCCTAGAACATTATGGGACTTACTTTATTACATTAATATACTAGTAAGCATGTTTCATCCCATCTATGCCTTGAGCATAAGGTCTCACCAGCTTACCTCAATTAAGTCGTCCAATCAAGAATTGTGATTATGTAACACAAACATCTCACGAAAAGTGTATAATCACCTTGGGTTTGCAATCTAACTACGTCTCACGTAATGTAAAAGGCAAATGCAAGTGTTTTTTCAAATTGGATGGCAACAACTTATTTAAAAAAGGGTATTTTTATTTGACGTGGCAAATATGTACGAAGAAACATGCATACATCTTCGTATCATTAATTTTAATAAAAACTTTACTCAATTAAGTTATTTATTACGGAATTACATATTTTCTATACATCTCAAGTATAAATAGTGTTATCTTTAAAAATTGACAATTCAAGTGTTTTCAAATCTAAAGAAATCTTATTTTATCACGGGAAAAGATTAAAGAATGATTAAAAACCATTCAAACCCTAGACCATTCACGCTTCCTAAATAACTGCAAGATATCAGGGATTTATAGAGTACATAAACCTCAAACCCTTAGTGATATGCCTTTCAAGTAAATAGTACTTTTTCAAATTTCATCACTGATAAAATTCAATCTTTAATTTAAAAACACATTATAAACCTATTTAATTGCAAGTCTCGTCGTGAGAAGTTAAGGTGTGAGCCCTAACATTAAATATAACCACACCCGAGTGACTCCATAAGACTTCGCAATTAATAGTTTATAATAAATCTTATTTCATAGTTATTAGTCATGTTTATATTTTCTTTTTCGAAAAACCCTTTTGTTTTTACATAAGTCAAAAACTTCTAAAAACAAATAAATATAAACAACTAATACACATAACATTTATTTAAAACACTTAACAATTAACACATGCAAATATTAACGATGATCCTAATTATCAAATAATTAAACTATGTATATATTCATATAAGGCTCCTTCTTCCAATGAATCGGGCCACATCCATCGATATAATCGATTGTGTAAGCCATATATAAATATACACCACATAGCACATAAAAGCTGATAGAAAATTTCATTCGACTTTAGGCCTCCACAGGACATAGCTAAGGTCTTCCTCAACTTTTGCAGTAAACTACGAAGTTGTGGCTTACTGAGTCGTGGATCTACCATAAAAATATCAAATATTTTTGACGTATGATGAATATTTTACGAATATTTTAGTAACAGTGTGTCAAACAATCCGAAAAATTAAAAAAAAACTCAACTTTTATGATCTAATCATCGAATTTGCATGTCATCCAATTAACAATTAATTATGAATAATAACATGAATCTTATCCATGATAAACTTGCATGTGTTTATTACGGATAACAAATTAATTTTTAATTAAACAATTAAAAACGATTAATTAACAAATTAAACTATCGGATTTAACATATAAAATTTCATACAACCTAGGGTTTTGTCTAATTAATTTTATCCACTATAAAGATCCAATCTTTTATAAGTATAAAACGACCAACGGGCTTAAAAAGTTAAG
>BQNB010116895.1:0-21275 GCA_026074375.1 Tanacetum coccineum
TACTCAATCAACATGCTGTCTATCACTGCACATTTCACGTGATTTACAACATGATTTGATAACACAAAATTTTTAACTGTAACATATAAGACAACTCAATGACAATGTTGTTTATCACTTCAAATTACACGAGATTTACTAGAGTATATGTCAATTAATTGACTATAAATAGACACATAATTTTTTTAACAAAATGACCAACTTACACACTTTGCACCATTGTATCTTATGCATATTAAAACTAATTTTAGTAAATTTTAATTTATTAAGTAGAGCTCATCAAAGACTACACAGATAACCAAATAAACAATTTTAAATAAAAAATTTGAGTATCCAAATACGTACGCAAAAATGCCCGAGATCTTGAATTTCAATAAACAAAACATGGTATACCCTAAACCCTAAATTTATACCTCACCAAAAAAAAATTAGGGCTCGTTTTTTGCGAAATTTACAAAAGTTTTAAAAAAATATATATATAAATAAAAAATGTAAATCGCTATGCTTATGGCGTGATCCACATTTTTTTTTATTTACAAAAGTTTTTAAAAAAAAAACAAAAAATGTAGATCGTATGCTTGTGGCGCGATCTACATAATTTTTTTTAATTATTCTTACGAGCTAATAAGAATGTGACACGTACGAAAATGTAAATCGCTATCCCACAAGCGCGATTCAAAAGGTCATATTGAATTTTTTTGTCAGGGTTGTTTCTAGATCACACCATTCCCAATCGGTTACTACAAAAAATTTCGCTTCATTCTTTGGTTTTCTTTTGGTTCTACCGACGAGAAAGACAAATAGGAGAAAAAGGGTTATTCCCTTTTGGATCCTGTTCGACGCAGCTAGGAAAGGAAGAAGCAGCCAACCAGGTTGCTTGATTCGGGTATAACTAGAAGATCGGGAGCATTATTTTAGCATGATTTGTACATGATTCTTCGACTGGTAAAGTTTGATTTCAATTAATTATTTTTAATGATTTATTTGATTTCGGCTCAACTGGTTGATGTTTAATATTTATTATGCTTAATTTTTGTTCTTGCCATTTAATTTATTAATTATTCTTTGTTTATTTATTTTATCTCGCCGTCTACTAATTGTCTTATTTGGATATCTTCATTGTCTGTTGCATGATCCCTGAGTTTTGGTAGTATTGATGGCCAGTGTAGATCTTGTTAGTCTTTATAGTAGGCTTACCTGTTAAATTAAAAATTAACCGGGTACTAGGGATAGGTTGACAACTTTCCTTAGTGTAAGGATTGTTCATTTCGCCACCTACAGTATGATAGATACTTATAAAATTTGGGAAATTCTTCTAGGAGGGTTTTTAGCCAAGGATGTGGGATACTTGGCATTAAACAGGTCTTTAGGGTAGTTGGGGATTAGCCGCTACAAACTTGGATGCCCTGCCCGTGTGATCTTAGGAGATTTGGGATCGCAGAGTAAGTATAGGACAGACCTCAAATGCCAATTCGGGTATGTCGATATTAGAACCACCACATAAGATAAGAATTAGACATTGCACTTCAGACCAAAATAATTGAACTTAGGATATTTAAATGGGTTCATCTTCTTAGTAGTTTTCCATTATACCAATTCCATTGATTGAATAAAACCAGTTTAATTCCTTTCATTTATTCTCTTGCAATATAAACTTCTAAACAACTTTTAAATGTGACAACCAGTTAAACTCATATTTAGACCACCCTTTAGCTCTTGGGACGACCTCTAATTTACCAAACTACTGCACTATATACGACCGGGTTCTCTGCCCATTAGTGTGTGTATTGGTAGACGAGTTTTATAAATTTAAAAGTTGGCAATTAATTAGTTAAAACAATTTACACATCAAGTTTTTGGCGCCGCTGTCGGGGAGCTAACTAGGTTTTAAGTTTGAGTTTTGTATATATTTTATTTTAGTATTTATTTCCTTGCAAGAGCATTGTCTACTGTTATCTCTTGTTTGATTTTCAAGAAACATGGAAATGAAGCCTGATATTGAGAGCATGAAGATTAACGAGTACCTTGAGTATGAAAGACTCGAAGAAAAGCAATATAGGATATTGTTCGATCCAGAAGATAAGTCCAACAAATTATGGATGATCGAATTATGACTCTTTACACCGATCGAGCGCTCTGAGCGCGCGACTTTTAACTAACGTGTATTCTCAGAAAAACTTACTCCTCCACGTGCTCCAAAGATATATTTGTAACAATCTGTACGACCCTTATTCCCCTACCTGTTTCACCCAATCCAAAAAGTTATTTGTATCTACCAATTGACCAACGATGTGGAAATGAAATGTATGACATAGCAGATTAGTACTTACGTTGTTAAACAACGCATCAGAAAGAATCTACTAAATATTCACTTATAGGTATTTTCACATCCCAAGTTTTCGTCAAACCACCACCACACACACCTAAAACTCTGTGGATAAGAAGGATTTTCGACTTTTGATAAGTATCTAGACTACTATTTAAATTAAGAGCTGATAACCTGAAGTGAATGGGACAAGAATAATGAGTGTCAGGATATATTTGTAACAAGATTTGTTGGAATATTGGAGAATCGGAGGAAAATGGTTATGATGGAGATAGTTTTGATAGTAGGTATTACGTTTCAAACGTAGAACATAGTTAGGCAATTCCACTCCTCAACACCTAACGTTCCTAATTGTATCTGGAAAAGTATTATACAACCTTTGAATCGCTGACAAACATACACTACCACACCACCTGACGAAGAATGAGACATAAGCACCGGCTACTAAATCAATATTGGATGATATTTTGGAAGAATTCGGAGATGGGATCTTGAATGTGACCATGGTTGATAAAGGGGCAGAATGTAGTCTTATATGGATTTAGAGGAGCTCGAAAGACCTTCCTCGTCTAAAAGACCGCTCATTTCACAAATATCAACGAAGATTCAGGTGCATTCATCATCATTAATCTCAGATCCGTTCATTATACCTCAACTATGAGTCCCTTATAGTGGAGAGGTTCAAAAAGCATCGTAAACCAGTAAGGTAGATTGAGTGGACATTCTATCTCCTGATACGTTATGGATTTCTATTCATCGCTTCCCTATCATGTAGCGTATTTACACCCTAATGATGTCTATTGCTACTTCCACTCACACTTGATCCTAAGTGAGGGGATGGACACCATATTACCTAGTAAATAAGGGTGGAGTCAAGCTAGAGACTCAAACAAAAACAAGCACTTTGTGAGAGGCACCTCATGCCTATCTTTTAATTTATGTTTTATCTCATTTCATTTCATTCTTGCATATCAGTTGGTTCGTATGTTCCTAACTTGGTTTTGCAGGTTCTAGCATAAATAGAGCAAAATTTGAGATTATCTCGACTCATAAACATATGGTAAAATTGTTGCTGATGTAGTAATTACGACGTAACCAACTTAGTTACATCGTAAACAAGACCATTAAGACGTAAACCCTTCCATGGTTACGCCGTAACAGCTTAATGAAAAATTTTAAAGTATCATATGATTACGGTGTAACCATGATGGTTACGCCGTAAAACCTTCCTGAAAAACCTTAAAACTAGTTGAAAACTTTTACAAAACCGTGTATAATTAAATGGACTTTGTGGGTATGTTCTCTGGAAACCTTCACGAGACTTCACTCGTCTACTTGGGCCACCAAGTGGTTTAAAAGGCTTGTTGCATAAGCTAAATGCAACCGTGATTCCTACGAAAGTGAGTTAGGTTTATCTTATTTCCTGTACTGTTTTGTATATATTGTGTTATAGTGCTTCTATCCGGATTTATGCTGTTGGTATTAGTCTTTCTTGCAGCTATACAGGTAATGCACACAGAGTGGTGCTAGGATGCTAATCAAGCTACAAGGAGGCATTCCAAGCTGGACTAGTTGGATGCTATTTTGGTGATGATAATGAGTTGTTAGAGAGATTGGATGTTGCTCGTGGAAGAGTTGGATGTTGGAGACTCGGAACATGGCTTAGAGCATGTTGTCTCTTCATTATACCGACCAAATCCAGGGGAGTCTCTTGTTCTAACTCTACTCTTATTCTGTTAAATTCATTTCCTTAAATGTACAATAGGGACATTGTACAAAGCAAGTGGGGGACAAGAGTAGAATTATCACTTGACCAATATTTGCCTTTGATTTTCTAGTTTTCTTTGAAAAATGGTGCCAATTTTAAATTTTTTGACATGTTTTCCTTACTGAACTAGAATAGATCTTTGTCGAGTGCACTATTATTACCCTTTAATTCAATTGGTGAGGTTAAGCCTATGATTCCGTTTTCATCTATTATACAAAAATCCATCAAAAATATGAGTGTGCCGATAGTATTGTAGACTTTAGAACTTGGCATGTATATCGTTTCGAGACCTAATTGATGTAACATTCCGTATTTTCAGGTCATTTTCGACGTCATTTATTTTACGAGTTTCCGTGAGTGAGTGTCGACATTTAACATTTTATTTGTCGATAATAAATATTTTCGTATTTTATTATGAAAAATTTGGAGAAGAATTGATAATTTTTATTTTTGACGTTTCGCGAGTCAACGGTTGATCGCGCGTTCGTTAATCGTTTTGGTGCATCGTTAATAATTTACGACATGTCTCGCTATTATTTTTTTTATTGATCATTAAATATCATTTTTTATGAACGTGTTCATCTTTGTTTCTCACTTGGTCATACTGCGTTTTAATTAACAAGATATTTTATAAGTTATTTATTAGATATTTATGAGATATTTATAAGATATTTATTAGTATTATATGATATTTTTTAGATATTTATCTAAAAAGATCTTTAAGAGATTTTTCCTTTAACTTAACTAGAGTTTCTTAACCTTAGTTAAGCCCTATATAAAGGCTTAACTAGTAAGAAAAACATACAAAACGACATTCCTGACAACTTTTTAGTTTTGACCGAGACCCAGAAACAGTCAGAAGATGACTGAAATGCCCTCGCAAGATTTTAGGAAACGTGAAAAAATAATTATATAATTAAATTAACATTTTTATTAATAAAATATTTTATAAATTTTATCAAGTAAATAATCATTTTATCAGACAAAATGATTTAGAAAAACAATGGCGCAAGTTTTTTTTTTTTTTTTTTCTTCCTGTATGGAATCGACCGTTAACTAGCCCTAAATGATCCCGAAGATAGTTATCAATAATAATTACTCCAATGTTACAGTTTGGTCCCTATGAATATTTACAAAGTTAACCCTACAAATATTAACAAACTTATCAAAAATTTTTAATAACTTTTTATTATTTATATAAATTTTTATATATATTTTTTCATTTTCCTTTTATATAACTTACAACATACTCATCTTAACCTATTCTTCTCCCACCGCGGCCCCACCTCCTCGGCCACCGCCACGTCGCCGCCGCCGGAAAAGTTTTCCGGCGGACTTTTCCGGCCGAACGCAAAATTGGTCCCCATCTTCCGATCTATTCGATCCCCTTTACCACGCGCCTCCACGCGCATTCCCCCCCCCCTTCGGCTGCCACAGCCGCCACTCAACACCAACACCACCTTTACTCCATCATCATCATCTTCACGTTATCAATTCATCATTCACATCATATCATCTCCTCACGCCATCACACCCCCACCTATACCATCACACGACCACCACACCTCGACACCATCATCCCCCGCAGCCTTCACCCCTCCAACGTCACTGCCACCCTATCCCGATCATCACCATCCCCACCATCTACTGTGACAGCAGCCGCTGCCCCACCTTCGCAGCCACCATGCTGCCACCAACAGCAACACCACGCCACCATCTCCCCACCCATTATACTCCAAGTTGGATGGTTTCATTTTGTGTTATTTTTATTTTTATTTTAAGGGGCGTTTGGCTGTTAGGTTAAGACAGCCGCAAGAGAGTGTTTGTACGAGTTATAAATATCAAAGGGTGCTCGTATGGTTGTTATGCCGCAGCAAGGGCTGCGTTTGTGTTGTGTTTTCATGGATAAGGGTGCGTTTGGCTGCGAAAGTGAAATAAAGGGGCGTTTGGTTGGCTGTGTGACAGCCTAGGTGCGTTTGGTTTAGCGAAACAATGAGGGTGCGTTTGGATATAAATCAACAATAAATATATCGTAAGGTTTTATAAATATCTTAAAAACCGGATATATAAATTGGTGGTTTAAAATGGTTAAATAAATGTAATATATATTATATCTAGAACACGCGGCATTTGAAATATTAGAAAGCGAAAAATTGTAACATATATTGATTAGGGGAAAACGTTAGATTCTATAAATATGGAAAACGATATATAAACGGAAATGTCATGGCGAAATTTATATAAATTTTTATATTTAGTAATAATTTACTAAAGCTTTTGTTATTTTAGAAACCGAAAAAGGGGATTAAGTTATATTTTAAAGATATAATATTATGTATTATACAATAACCGGATAAACGAACGAAAACTATACTTTTACAATGAGGTAACTATTTTAGACAGACGTCGAGGAACGAAAGTGTCAATTAATATATTACACACTTGCGTTTTACTTTTTGATTTATTTATTTAACAAATCCACCAAAATATATTACAAACTTTAAATCTAATTTTTATCAACGTGTCCGTTGACGTAACATTAATCGGGAAACTCAACTACATTATCTAGGCTAGGGGTTATAGTCGTTAGGATAAACCGTAACTTTTGGTCGAGCCGTTCCAGTTTTCTGTTTCTGTCTGTATCATGTGTACATTCCCGCTAATCGTTATATATCATCATTGTGAGTTCATAGTCTGCATTTTAATCTATACAACTGTTTTTATAAACGCGAAGGAATACATGTGTTTTTACTAAGTGAACTTTTGATTTTATACATAAGCGTTACATGACTATTTTTACTAAAGCTTCGATTGTTACTACATGATTTGAATCGTGAATACCTATATTTGAAACGTGAATTTTAAAACAACATGATTGTTTTTACTTGGACACAAGTGTTTTCAAATTGTATGACTATCAGATTATTTTGCATGAATGATATTGCCCTATTAGAGCCACATATTACTGGTGCAAATTCCATTATAATTTACGATTATGGTGCAAATACGATTATGGTGCAAATTCCATTATAATTACGATTAACTGGTGCATAATGAAGTTTGACTGGTGCGAAATCGTTAAAATTAGAACTTGGGCAATTCCTTATAATTACGACTAAGCTTCGATGTTTATGATCTTAGTGCAATAATTATATTAGACTTGTTGAATGTGTTTCTTTGTCTACATTACTTGTTTTGGGCTTCGGAATAACGTACTTAGTCACCATTACTTCGATCGTGTGGTCCACTACTGAACATTACTAGATTATTAAATCACTACTGGTTTTCGGAAATAACACTTTTAAATGTCTGTAAACGCTACTTTTCTTACTTACTGAGATATTTCTTAAATTATTTCAATACCCCCGTTTTTTTTTCTTAAACCCATGAATTCACCAACTTTATGTTGGACCGTTTTTTGCATGTGTTTCTCAGGTTATTATTTGATAGTGGAGCATTGGAGCATTGAGTCGGCAGGCTATATTTTGAACGCATAATTAACTTTGTAGTACCATTAAATAATTTGTAAACTTGTTTTAATATATCAATGTGAAATTTATCTTAAAACGTCTCGTGTTGAGGTCGTTTCTGTGACTTGTGTGTATGGATTATGAAGTGGCACCCCATTGTTACATTCCGCTGCGAAGATTTTGGGGTGTTACAGATTGGTATCAGAGCTCTGGTTATAGAGAACTAGGTCGTTTCAAAACCTAAACTATAACCGTTTTTCGAAAATGTTTTTTGAGTCTTTCACCATTGTCCAATACCGCACGCGCTTGCTCCCAGGTAACTTATATGCTCTCTTTTGCATCTCTACTACTATTACCTGGATAATGAGTATTTAATACTAGACTATGATTTCGCTCTCTTGCGTCTATCTTATGATGTCTTACTATTTACCCTATATCAGTCCGTTATAATTATTGATCACTCTGATTTTCGTATACTTCCTGATTTCTCATTTACTCCTTCGAGCATCAATACTAGTATTATATAAGAATACCTATACCTATGGGCCATCTTCTTTTGATCTATTACGATTTACTTCGAACTTTTCGCGACTTTAACTTGTACTTCAACGTGTCACTTGGAGCTCATTCCTTTAGAACAGACTCTTTATGCCATTTTGTTGCATTGAATTAATTCTTTCGTTTCTTTTCTTTGACTACTTCTGGTTCGTTCGGATATTCTTTAACTTGCTATTATCTATCGCTTACAAACATCTCGATGTCAACCATAAACCATTTTGCTTCATTTGGTGTCACCTGAAGTACCTCACGTTTACTTTATTGACTTTTTATTTCGTTATTAAAAAACTATTTGATACTATTTCCAACATCACTCTTTTTTGACGAAATGAGCATTACAGATGGACTCAAAAGATACATAGATCTAATACCTATGTATATTTGGTGCATAGACTGATTACCTATGCATTCAGGAAAGACCATGTCATGCTGAGAGTAATCACCTTAAAACCTATAATCCCCCCCCCTCCTCTTTCATTCAACACATTTTCGGATTGAAAAATCCGCATCTTTTTTTTTTTTTTTTTTTTTTTTTTTCTTTTTTTTACTCCGAAACCGTACTTCGTCATGTGTCGCAACTTGAGCCTTGGGCAAGGCTATTTAACTGGGGGAGGACTGTAAATTCCGGTATTTTCAGGTTCATATTCGAATTCATTTATTTTATGTGTTTTCCGTGGAGTGAGTGACGACATTTACCATTTTATTTTTTTTTTTTTGGGTTTCGATAATAAATATTTTAGTATTTTATTATAAAAAATTCGGAGAAGAATTAATAATTTTTATTTTTGACGTTTCACGAGTCAACGGTTGATCGCGCGTTCGTTAATCGTTTTGGAGCATCGTAAAAATTTACGACGTGTCTCGCTATTATTCTTATGATCATAAAAAATACATTTATGAAACTGTCATCTTTGTTTCTCAACCCTTGGTCATAGCCGCGTTTTAATTAACAAGATATTTATAAGTTATTTTTTAGATATTGTATAAGATGTTTTTAGTTATTCTAGATATTTATTAGATATTTATAAAAATATCTTTAGATATTTTCCTTAACTTAAATAAGAGTTTCTTAACCTTAGTTAAGCCCTATATAAAGGCTTAACTAGTAAGAAAAACATACAAAACGACATTCCTGACAACTTTTTAGTTTTGACCGAGACCCAGAAACAGTCAGAAGGTGACTGAAATGCCCTCGAAAGATTTAGAAACGAGAAAATAATTAAATAGATTTAATTAACACTTTTTATTAAATAAAATTATTCTTATAAATATTATCAAGTAAATACTCATTTGATAAAAATGCTTTGAAAACATAGCGCAAGGTTCGTGTATTGATCGACCGTAAACTAGCCCAATTGAGTCCGAACCGATAGTTATTAAAATAATACCTCTCCAAAGTTACCCGTTAGGTCCCTGTGAAAATTTTTACAAAGTTAACCCTCAACTATTAACAATTTATCATAAAATTTGAAAATTTGATTTATATATATAAATTTTTATATATCATTTTTTTCATTTTCCATCTTATATACACATACACATACTCATCTTCAACCTCTCTCCCTCCCCACCGCCGGCCACCACCCTCCTCCGGCCACCGCCACGCCGCCGCCGCCGGAAAAGTTTTCCGGCGGACTTTTCTGGCCAAACGCAAAATTTGTCCCCATCTTCCGATTTATTCGATCCCCTTTACCACGCGCCTCTACGCGCCTTTCCCCCCCTCCGGCTGCCCCCCCCCACCCACAGTCACCACCACACCTTTACAACCTATCATCATCATCTTCACTGTTATCATCATCAATCAGCCATCATATCTTCTCCATCACCGCCACTCAACACACCCACCTATTCCATCCACCAGCACCACCACACCCTCGACACCATCATCCCCGCAGCCTTCACCCCACCACAGTCACTGCACCCCATCCCGATCATCTCCATCCCACGACTATCTTACTGCGACAGCAGCGCTGCCCCACCTTCGCACCCATGCATGCACCAACAGCAACACACGCCACCTTCCCACCTATTATACTCCAAGTTGGAGGGTTTCTTTTGTGTTATTTTTATTTTTATTTTAAGGGGCGTTTGGCTGTTAGGTTAAGACAGCCGCAAGAGAGTGTTTGTACGAGTTATAAATATCAAAGGGTGCTCGTATGGTTGTTATGCCGCAGCAAGGGCTGCGTTTGTGTTGTGTTTTCATGGATAAGGGTGCGTTTGGCTGCGAAAGTGAAATAAAGGGGCGTTTGGTTGGCTGTGTGACAACCTAGGTGCGGTTGGTTTAGCGAAACAATGAGGGTGCGTTTGGATATAAATCAACAATAAAAATATTTGTATTTGGTTTTATAAATATCTTACAAAGGATATATAAATTGTGGTTTTAAAATGGTTTAAATAAATGTAATATATTTTTCTAGAACAGCGCATTTGAAAATATTTAGAAGCGAGAATCTAGTAACATATATTGATTAGGGGAAAACGTTAGATTCTATAAATATGGAAAACGATATATAAACGGAAATGTCATGGCGAAATTTATATAAATTTTTATATTTAGTAATAATTTACTAAAGCTTTTGTTATTTTAGAAACCGAAAAAGGGGATTAAGTTATATTTTAAAGATATAATATTATGTATTATACAAGACCGGATCAAACGAACGAAAACTATACTTTTACAATGAGGTAAACAATTTTAGAACGAGCGTCCGAGGAAACAAAAATATAAATATAATATTATACACCTTTGCGTTTACTTTAGATTATTTTATTTAACCATCCACCAAAAATATTACAACTTAAATCTAAATTTTTATCAACGTGTCGCGTTGACGTAACCATTAATCGGGAAACTCAAATACATTATCCTAGGCTAGTGGGTTATAGTCGTTAGGATAAACCGTAACTTCTTGGTCGAGCCGTTCCAGTTTCTGTTTCGTCTTGTACTCAATGTGTACATTCCCGCCAATCGTTCTTCATCATCAATGTGAGTTCATAGTCTCGCATTTCAATCTTTACAATGTTTTATAAACCCGCGAGGGGAATACATGCTCGTTTTTTCTAAGTTAAACTCATTGATTTCTACTACATAAGCGTTACATGGATATTTTTACTAAAGCTTGATTTGTTTCCTACATGATTTGAGATCGTGAATACCTATATTTGAAAACCGAGAAATTTGAACAACATGCTTGGTTTTACTTGGGACACAAGTGTTTTCAAAAATTGTTGCTATCCAGATTATTGCATGAATGCTTTGCCTAAGCGCCACAATTATGGTGCAAATCCATTATAATTACGATTATGTGCAAATACGGATTACTGGTGAAATCCATATAATTACGATTTCTGGTGCAAATTGGGATTACTGGTGCAAATCCGTTAAAATTCGAACTCTGGTGCAATTCCCTTATAATTCGAAATACGGCTGCGATTGTCATGATCTTGTGCAATAATCTATATTTTAGACTTGAATGAATGTGTTTCCCTTGTCTACCTTACTTGTTTTGGACTTCGGAATACGTACTTAGTCCACCATTACTTCGATCTTGTGGTCCACTACTGAACATTACTAGATTTATTAAATCACTACTTGGATTTCGAAAATATCACTTTTAAATGTTGTAACGCTTCTAATTCTACTATTATTCTGTTAAATTCATTTCCTTAAATGTACAATAAGGATATTATACAAACCAAGTGGGGGACAAGAGTAGAATTATCACTTGACCAATATTTGCTTTTGATTTTCTAGTTTTCTTTGAAAAATGGTGCCAATTTTAAAATTTTTGACAAGTTTTCCTTACTGAACTAGAATAGATCTTTGTCGAGTGCACTATTACCCTTTAATTCAATTGGTGAGGTTAAGCCTATGATTCCGTTTTCATCTATTATACAAAAATCCACCAAAAATATGAGTGTTCCGATAGTATTCTAGACTTTAGAACTTGGCATGTATATCGTTTTGAGACCTAATTGATTAGTTGGAATAGAAAGTTCAAGAAGGCAACGTCTTAGGAAATCACCTAAAAAGCCTATACATGTGTGTTTTTATCGACTTGTCACACTGACTTGTCGACCTCCCCATGTAAAACCCTTTGTTGCACTCAATGTTAGTGCAAGATACCCCTAGATCACCTTGTTGAGCCAATCCTTGTTTAAACCCAATATGTTTCGTTACACCATTTCACCTTAGCCTACCCTGTAGTCTTTATTTTCTTTGTGTTGAAATCTCTGGCTACTTAAGTCCATAGTTTGGGGAAATAGGTTTGGAAATTTTATGCATTCGTGGAAGACATATCATTAATGATCTATTAAGACCCCCCTGTATCATCACTTTCAATATAGTTCATCTCAAGTGGGAGGATGTGTTTATTGTATCAAATGTTGTAGGGGCAATAATAAAAAGATATAAACTCCTGTAGCATTTGCATGTTTAAAAGAAAATATGGTGCAACTATAAGCCATCTATGTGCTAAAAAAATATAAAGATGGTGCAACTATAAGCCATCTTAATGATTATGAAGAATGGAGCTAGTAGCCCATTGTTGAAGATCAGATTTTCGGACTTAGATACTTGGACTATTGGATGGACAGTATCCGGTTATGACAACCTTAGTGTATTTAGACTATTTGTTTTGTGTTTTTATTTAACAACAATTAAAATCCCATGTCTTTATCCTACCCTATATCATTCTCCAGTCTAAGCCTTTGGTTTTGCTCGAATGGGGGAATTTTAATTGAAATCATGTATGTCTATTCCATCGTTATAGATGTGTATATATGATTTGTCGCCCTTGTTGGTGTAACGCTTTTGGTAAAGACTGTTGGATGATTCACCTTGTTAAACCAATTTGTCACCCTTGTTGCCTTTAAGAGCTGTTTAGACCCTAATTCTAGCTGGTGGAGATTTATGTACTTTCCAAGCTTATGATAGAATACATGCTATGATTGTGCAATTGAGTGAGCACCCCGAAATGAAACACTTAGATTAATCATGAGAGTTGAGTGTTTTCGATCCCTTTTTCATGAGGTGTTCGGCTTTGATGCTTTCTAGCATAAGTAACTTATATATTCCTTTCTCTGAGTCAAATTGGGGAAATCTTTTTAATTATTATAACGGTTCTACTTGAGGGCAAGTAGAAGTCAAATGGGGGGATATTTGATAACATCAAATAATTATTACTTTTATATATCAAATTCCCGTGTTTATTGCCTCACTTTATATCATTTTTATACGAATTCGGTACTTAATTCATTTATTTGGCGAATTCAGGTAATTAGAGGCACTGGAACAGAAAAGATGCGAAAAACGACAAAATGAAGAAAATACGACAAAAACCTCATTATGGAAGATATTACGGCGTAATGTCCCGCAGGAGTTACGCCGTAATTAATTATTTATTACGAAGATTGGGTGCCGACGAGGCATTACGGCGTAACATCCTGCAAGAGTTACGCCGTAATCAATTATTATGGAAAAGATTATATTGCTGACTAAGGGTTACGGCGTAACCGGGTTATTTAATTACGCCGTAACAATTTTATCACTAAAAAAAGGAATGTTGTGTCAGAAGGTTTACGGCGTAACGTGGTCGATGCCGTTACGCCGTAAAGATGAGTCATCACAGAGACTGAAGTTGCACAAATACTATGAAGTTTCGATAATAAACTAAAAATCAACAAGAAGATGAGGGATCAAATGCGTCAATAAGCCAAATTTCACATTTACTTATAAAAAGCAACGAATGAAACTCAATTCATTCATTCTTTGGTTTTCTTTTGGTTCTGCCGACGAGAAAGACAAAAAGGAGAAAAAGGGTTATTCCCTTTTGGCTCTTGTTCGATGCAGCTAGGAAAGGAAGAAGCCGCCAACCAGGTTGCTTGATTCGGGTATAGGCCACGGGATCCAACTAAAAGACCGGGAGCATTATTTTAGCATGATTTGTACATGATTCTTCGACTAGTAAAGTTTGATTTTAATTAATTATTTTTAATGATTTCGGCTCAATTGGTTGATGTTTAATATTTATTATGCTTAATTTATGTTCTTGCCATTTAATTTATTAATTATTCTTTGTTTATTTATTTTATCTCGCCGTCTGATAATTGTCTTATTTAGATATCTTCATTGCATGTTGCATGATCCCTGAGTTTTGGTAGTATTGATGGCTAGTGTAAATCCTGTTAGTCCTTGTAGTAGGCTTACCTGTTGAATTAAGAATTAACCGGGTACTAGAGATAGGTTGACAACTTTCCTTAGTGTAGGGATTGTTTATTTCGCCGCCTACAGTATGATAGATACTTATAAAATTTGAGAAATTCTTCTATGAGGGTTTTTAGCCAAGGATGTGGGATACTTGGCATTAAACAGGTCTTTAGGATAGTTGAGGATTAACCACTACAAACTTGGATGCCCTGCCCGTGTGATCTTAGGAGATTTGGGATCGTAGAGTAAGTATATGACAGACATCAAATGCCAATTGATAAGAATTAGACATTGCACTTGAGACCAAAATAATTGAACTTAGGATATTTAAATGGGTTCATCTTCTTAGAAGTTTTCCACTATACCAATTTCATTGATTGAATAAAACCAGTTTAATTCATCTCATTTATTCTCTTACAATATAAACTTCTAAACAACTTTTAAACATGACAACCAATTAAACTCATATTTAGACTGCCCTTTAGCTCTTGGGACGACCTCGGATTTACCAAACTACTGCACTATATACGCTCGGGTTCTCTGCCTGTTAGTGTATGTATCGGTAGATGAGTTTTATAAATTTAGAGAAGTGCTAAATCCACACCCATTTTACACATACAAATTCCACACCCATATGTGTCAAACAAATATAGGTAGTAAAAAAAAGAAAGAGAAAATTTGATAGAATATGATTGGTCCAAGTTACATGCCACATGTGCATGTGGAAGTTTTTATGTGAGTTAGGAGTGGATCTAGCATTGCTCATAAATTTAAAACTTGGCAATTAATTAGTTAAAACAATTTACACATCAAATATACATGTATGAGTTTGTTGTACGCCCTGTGATTTAGCATATGTCTTACTATGTTCTTTTGCAATTTTGATTATTAACTAGAAAATAGTTGAAATTACTAAATATAAGTTTGCATTACATGTTTTTCTCATGTTTGCTGATTATCTTAAATTTGCCTTGCTTTATTTTTATATATACTAGTTGTAATGGGCATCTAATCTATAGTTTGATGATATGCATTAAAATTATATATAAATCGGTTACACTCGTGAGCTAATCAAATTTTGCATTATATGAGGTTATTTCATGGATATTGCAAGAGGTAATTATGTCTTAAAGTTTGGACACTAAAAATTAACATTACATTACATTGTATTTATATGATTTTATGACTTCATCGTGCTTGTATATTGAATTGATACTTTCTTATGGCTATTAAATATATAATCAAGTTTCTGTTGATATATTTATCAAACCCATCCACTTTATGCTCCACTAACATATTTTTCTCAATGTAAAGATTTCGATGTGGACATACTTCAAGTAAATGCAATTGAGTTTATTATTGTGACTTACTTATTACATATTTTTATTTGCTTGTATGTGAGACACTTGATTAGTAGATTAATGATATACTTTATTAGTATAGATTTTGTTTTATTATTTAATAATGCTATAAGGTAATGTGAATATGACATTTTATTATGTGTGAAAGACATAAAAGAGCTTACCGGAAATATGTGAGCCTTCCATATTATTCGACTTTTATATATAAAAGGTGCGATTGTAGCACATGTGGTCATAAAGTATAAGTTTATGAGCCAAGATTCTTGTTATAATTGGCATGACCGGTTAGACCATCCCCGAGTCAATGATGATGTGCAAAATATAGAAGAGCTATGAGTTTCTTCAAAGATGATTTTGATTATTTTTATTGTTCTAGGTGGAAGTTCATCATTATCACCGCTAAATACAAATAAGGACTTGATTTCCTAAAATTTTAGAAAAGACAAAGGGGCATGTATATAGACCTATACATATGCCATGTGGATCATTTTGAGTTTTGAAATCAATGCATCGTCAAAGTGATCATCAAAGACGCAACTTAAAATTAGTGTGATTAGTGGCTCAATGTGAGCACGGTTTTCCAAATAAAATTATTAAGAGTGGTGGTGAACTTAAAAGTAGCCCATGTTCATACGCGAATTGCTTTTGCTGAAACGTTTATAAAACGTTTTCAGTTGATTGCAAAGCCAATAATTATGAGAACAAAACTTTTAGTTAACGAGGCATGTTATAACATATGAATTGGCATCTTGCCAACAATCTATATTGATTACTCCCCATTAGAATGGTTTTTGGTCACAAACCATATAGTTTCCATGTGAGATATTGTAATCGCGCAATATATACTAAATCTGCCACAATGCACAAAATAGGATGTTAAAATTGATAATTCATTCAGGGGGAGAATGAGCAACGTAAAATTTGAAATGAATTATGATAATACAAATGATGATCCTCACACTAATGAATATGAACTTGAAGTTCAAAGGAATATTTATATTCCAGATCTAGTAACTGCCAAACATGTTTAGTGACGTAAATAAAGTGACTAGATCATATACGCTTCTAGGGCTCCAATTACAGTATATGTCTCAAGAGTAAGACCAATGATTGGTATTAAGTCTATGGCACGTCGGCAACATGATAGAGTAATCGATTCCATATAAAAGACCTCGAATGAAGATATAAAATAGAGTAAGAAAGTTAAGATGGTTGAATCGAGATAATAAAGACCCCATAACAGTCTCCTAAAGAGACACTAGACTTTGAGGTAATTGAAAAACCCCAGGTACATAAAAAAACTATGAGATATCAATAAATGATATAATGCAATGTCTAGTGAAATATAGAATCGAAGAGAAATGAATCGACGTCAAAAACTATATATGATAATGCACATGAAAATGATTATGTAAATAAATAATATAGCGCTAAAATGAATGTGAGGATCTTGGATTGATGAATGGCCAAATTTTAATAACGCAAGTAGCTAATGAATAATTCAAGTCTCTTGTGATGAGACATGTGTTTGAGACTTACAGTCCATATACATAAATGTATAAAACTTATTGGATATGCATTGGTCTTTATGAGAAAACAAAATTAAAATATGCATTAGTTACAAGTGATGGCACGTGTATATTTTCTCAAAGACTTGGAAATGATCATGCAGATGCATGTTTACATGTGGTGGTTCCAGTAATGTATTTAAATATTGTATAAGTCTGGCAATGTGATAAATAATTGATATGCGTCTAAAAGATTAATGAATAGAGCTCATGTGATGTAGAAATTTTATTACACGAATTAAAATGCATGAAGCATGCTAGTGAATTTTAATATTGAAAGCGTATAAGAAAATTTCTTGAGAACACTACCTGATTGTATTGAATTAATCATGTTTAGGCATATGTTTTATAATCGCATTGGTGTGACAAATAAAAAATTATGTTTGCCTATGAAACTTTATAAAGAGATATGGATTTGGATGTGTTTTGAGTTTCATATAATTTAATCTTATGACTGTAAAAGTGACTGAATGCATAGAAATTGAATTTGAAACAAAAAGACAAAGTTTGTCTTTGTTTTGGAATTGAACACCTTAAAGATCAAATATGTGTGTATCATGAAAACTAAAGATAGAGCTATATCTTTATGAGGTCACGTGATGTTAGAAAGACCCTCTTTATTTATAAAGATGATGATCACAATATTGATTTAGATAGGTCATACCAAAATGTCTATGAAACATTAAATTGTTGCTAGCAGTCATACATGATGTTGGTAATGAATAACGTGAAGTACAATGATATAGTTAAATGAGTTGTATGACGTATGTTAATATGGATATGCAAACAAGAAGTTGAGAATATTTATTCATGTGATTTTTTTCACTAACTTAATGAGCCTAAGAAATGTGATCATGAGGGGGAGAGAAGATACATGTTGCACTCTTTTTCCTTTGACTACGGTTTTGTCCCCACATGATTTTCTGGCAAGGTTTTTAATGAGGCAACATCCCCAAGCGTATAAAGGATTTATGTACTCTTTTTCCTTGACTAGATTTTTGTCCCACTTGGTTTTATCTAGTAAGGTTTTAACGAGACATATTCCTCAAATGGACATCTAAGGGGGAGTGTTATGGATAAATATGGAATGGATTTCCATATCTATTAGTATTAGTAGTTATCTTAATTAGAATAGTATATTGTGGAATACTCCATCTTATATACATACCTCCATTGTGAGATTCCTTAAGGAGTGTATAATGCATGAATCACGTGTTATGATTTAAAAATTCTCGAGAATAGTAATTGATTAAATTGTACAAGTCGAATGGAGTAAAGAGGATATTTTGATATCTTTAAAGTACAAGAGATAAGAGATTTGGGGTTTTTATTATACTAACCCATCCGAAAGAAATCTAGTTGGCTTTGCAGATACATGATATATGTCTAATCCCCATACTGCCCGGTCCTAAACTTGATATGTTTTCACAAGTTTCACTGTTTCATGGCATTCCGTAAAGCAAACAATGGGTGCCACTTCATCGAATCACGTAGAGATCTTGTTTATCATTGAGCGAGTCGGGTACGTGTAATACAACATATATGTGAATCATGTGGGATTCTTCAGGCGGTATGCTCCAACAGTTATAGAAGATAATGCATCATCAATATTGCTCAACTTAAGGACGGTTTCATCAAAGGTGACATAACCAAGCATATTCTACCAAAGTTCTTTTTCACTTATGACTTGCAGAAGAGTGACGATATTATTGTTCAACGGATTCGTTCAAGCGATAAGCTAGCAAACTTATTTACCAAGGCACTTCCTACTGCAACATTCAAGAAGTTGGTTCACGGCATTGGAATGCGAAGACTCAAGGAACTTAAGTAATCTAGTCATCAGAGGGAGAATATACACGCTGCACTCTTTTTTCCTTAGCTATGGTTTTTTCCCACGGGGTTTTTCCAAGCAAGGTTTTTAACGAGGCAACACGTCTAAGTGTATGAGAACCAATGATGGATAGCCAAGAGGGAATGTTATGAATAATTAATAAAGTGGCTATTCACATACTTTAACTCTATTTGGTTTTTCCAAGCAAGGTTTTCCATTGCCTATATAAAAAATCATTTCATAAATTAAGTCTAATAGGTCTCCAGAGACAAGTAATCAAGAAGAGCAAACAATCTTCACACATAGAGTACAAAAAGGCACGAGGCTAGTTGTATGTGGGAGATGGTAAAGAGAGGTATAGATTTTGAATACAATAAAGGGCTGTTTGGTTCACAAGTTAAAAATCATGGGTTTGGAACCTTTAAATGATTGTTTTTAAAAAACAATCATCTGTTTGGTTTGCCGGAACTCATACAAGATTTAAAGTGTAGTTAATGATGTATGGCATTATTACCCTTTTGTTATAAAACTCATGACTTGAAGAATGATTTGTATTTTTTTTCAAAGATCTCATATAATATCACAACATCTAAACATGTAGATATGTTTGATGTTATTGATTTATTAAGTAATTCAAGGATGTAAATGGGTGATTTCAGAAAGAAAAAATAAACAATATTAGTAATGAAAGTTTGCTTCTACCCAATTAAAGATTGTTATTTTACTTAGTTTTGAGTTAATGAACACGACAGATAGCATTAAAGGGAAGAAGATGAATATAACATTTTAAGGAAGAAGACGAAGCAAGAAAAGTCTATTATAAGAATTATTTGTTAACTTTTCCAATTATTTAAAGGGTTTTTAGGTCAATATTAACCCTGACCCACATTGAAATTGAAAAACACCACTCATCCAATGAATTTAAAACTCTTCTTTTTTGGGCCCCACGAAACTTCAAACCCCTTACTTTAATACCAAACATGATTTTTACATGAATTTAGATTACAAATTGGCCTAAATACATTCAAATTCAGTGAACCAAACAGCCCCTAAGGTATTTGCTTGATCTTTTTTCATCCTTCTTTGGTGTTCTTCATGTGAAAATTTTCACTCGCTAAAATTGTTGCTTCTTTTCATTAAATACTATTCGAACTTTTCTTCTTCATTCAATAAAATTATTCCATCCTTATGTTATAAGTTTCTATGTCGTATTTAGTTTTCTACAACTAACTATAAAATGTGACTCACTCTTTCTTTGTTTTTCTTCTTTTTGCACTTGCAGCCCAAATGACTCATACATGATGCCTTATCTCACCCTCTGCTCTTTACATTGTAAGTTTTCCTAGGTGATGATGTTGTATGAGCTAAAGAGGAATGAGTCTTGGTTCTCAAATGAGTTTAAGATTGTTGGCTTTAAGTGCTTCTATCAATTTTATGAGATGGTTTGAAACTTTTACAATATTTATTTTCATTGTTAATTCATCCACATTAGTTTATGGTTGCAATATCTTATGTTTTTCCAATTGAAAGTTGGCTACTTTAAATTTAAATTAAGTTTCCTAAAATCAAAAATAGAAGTATAAAAATATATATCGATCGTTGAGAGTTGATTATTCTATGCAAACAATATGAAGTACCTTTTGATAAAATAAGAGAAGAGTTGATTAACGTGAAAATCAAATGATCACGGGTAAGTGTTAACTTGTGTATAATGTGAGCATTAGCTTGTGTGTCATTGCCATTTAAATGACAACCATAATATAAATTGTAATGTTTATCTATAATACATATAAAAATTTAGCTACTTTTCTTGACATGTCATCATTGTTGAAAAAAGCATTTTAGGAAATGTTGAAAATTTTTAAATCGGCTTGAATACATACAAGCATAGAAAGTATTTTAAGAAATGTTGTAATTGTTTAGTACAACACAGTCTTGAATGCTAAAAAGTTGAAACTATGTTAGGAAGTTCTTAATAAGAGTCTATTGAAAGTTGAATGAAATTATGAATGACGGGAGACGGTCTTCTCTCAAAATACTTTTTGTATTGGACAAATAACCCGAACCGGAGGCACAAAGTTTATATCCACACCCGAATAATAAATATAAAGAGAATACAAGTTAAACAAACAGTGATAAAAAAAATCATCAAACTGAAAAACAAAAGCCCTAATTAAATAAAACT
>BQNB010116896.1:0-21275 GCA_026074375.1 Tanacetum coccineum
AATTGTAATTATGAGTTCTAAAACTTAAGTGTAGGCGTGTGTTATAAACCATAAGTTATGATGTATTATTTTCAAAAAAAAGAAAAGAAAAAGAAAAGAGATTGATGTAGAGTTGTGTAGAGTTTGTATATCTTTGTCTAAGTCTTTGGCTTAGCAACCCAATCAGCGTTTATTCTTATAAATAATTAGCTAACCCTTTCACCTCAAATTCACCCAAAAAGTCACCCCCAAATATATCCCATCCGTTTCCATTTCAATTAATGTTATCTTACATCCACACATCACAACCCTTTAAAAGATCTCTTTGATAGTAATTTCTAGTACTTGCGCCTAGCGGTGGAGGTTTGATCCTTTACCAAGCCTATGGTAATTTATATTCTATGACAGGTAATGAGTGTCAATTTTCCGTTTCCTATATTGTTATAATTCATTATACACCTGAGAGAAAGAGAGAATCCAAACACTTATGTGAGGTGTTAGTATATATTTTCGATGCTTTTAATTACGAGGTCTAGAAGATTATGTCGTAAACTGCTTTTAAAGAGTAGGTTAAATGCCCCCAATACTGCTATTATCTAGGTAGAAAGCCCATTTGCTTGAGGACAAGCAAATCCTAAGTGTAGAGGTATTTGATGAGGTGTCATTTTATACACTTTTGGGGATCATTTTACCCCTATAATCATGTAAAAATGCTTAAAATATATGCCTAATCATTTCTTTTTACATTTTTAGCACTTGGAAGACATTTGAAGGAAATACACGTGACTTGGGCTCATTTGGAGAAGAAACGGACAAGACTACGACTCTTCACCAAATCTCTTAGAGAAGTCATCATTCAGACGGTGGAGACGGTGTCGCCAACTCGTGCGACGACTTTAGGAGTATCACGACGACGTCAGAATGTAGCCACCTCAAAAGAAACCCTAGAAGCTTCATCGAAGCGACGGTGGCAGGACTTTTGTGACGCCGTTGCGGTCTGATCTCTATATATACAACTCGTTTTAGGGTTTTTAGTGTGTAACTTTTGGGAGACGAACCCTAGTTTTAGAAGACGATTTTAGCAGCCTTTGGGCTTATTTTTAGTGTGTCAAAACCCACTTGTAACAACCTCAACTTCATGATTTAATCAAGTGAAGTTCATTTATCCCATATCACTTAATATGTCTATGTGTTTTGTGATAGATTCTTGTTCTTCTTCTTTATTTACTATGCAAGGCTTGATCTATTAGTATTTACTTATGATTGCATGAAACTTAGTTTGTAGATCCTTTTAATGTTGATTCGTGTGATGAATGTGCGTGTTAGGCTTTAGAAAACTAGCCATAAGATATTAAATTGGCATAGACGTCTAGGGAAATGCGAGTGTGTAAAAAGGATACCATCAGTAACAGTCTTCATACTACCTTACCGCTAATATGGTTGATCCCTCTTAAGTGTTTTAAATGCATGTAATGTACTCTTAGAGGCCTTGTAATAGTCTTCATGCTACATTACTTGTGCGTTGCCTTAACGGAATATTAAATAGACGGCGGGTTCGTGTAATCTGTTCATGACCTAGGAAATACTTACACAGATCATCACAAGTGTGACAAGGCAACAGATCTAGGAGAAGCAATCTAAGGAGTATTGTATGATTAGGTAAATTCATCTTTTTATTATAAAGTTATCACCAGTAGCATAGATTATAATTAGTTTAATTATTAGTTAATCAAACCAACCTCTCCAACCATGATATTTACCTGCTTTCTTATAAATATAAAAACACAAAAAGAATCTTCTCTCAACCCCTTAGGATTCTGTTAGACCGTGTTCGAGCCTTCCCAACCTATTCCTCTAGAGAACGATAACAACCCTCGAGTCTTGCCTATACTACACTGCAATGATTAGGTACACTACCCAGGGGATTTTAAAACTTCCTATTAAGTCTTCACAACCCTCACATCAACTTTTTGGCGTCGCTGCGTGGGAATAGTTAGGTTTTGATTATTGTCTAACTTAGTTCTACTCACTTGAATCCTTTCAAGTGTGATTTTATTTTTGTTATATTTGCTTTCTTGTAGACTATCTTTTCTTTATGTATTTGTTTTGTATTCTATTCTCGTCAACCACCATGGGAGACGCGAATCATATCCGTACTCTTGAAGATTACTCCAAACCTAGCCACGAAGGCTACAGGAATACCATTGAGCTCCCCGTGAGGAACAATGTGGTACCTCTTCGATCCGACACCATCCGGTTTGTGCAAAATGGATTCTCATTCCACGGACTTCGGTTCGAGGATCCAAACCAACACCTCAAGGATTTTTTAAAACTTGTGGACTCACTTGACCTTGACGGTGAAAACAGGGAAAGAACGCGCCTGCGTTTATTTCAATTTTCCCTTCGCGATTAAGCTAGCAACTGGCTTGAACGAATACCAGCAGGATCCATCACCACATGGGAGGATCTTACTACTCGTTTCCTTGCTTAATTATTTCCACCGGGAAGGACCATAAAACTCCGCAATGATATCCTGATGTTCTAACAACATCATGGAGAATCTCTCTTAGAAGCATGGACTCGTTTCAAGGAGTTACTCCAAAATGTCCCTCATCATGTCATCAAACTTTGGCTCTAAGTTGAAATCTTTTATGACCATGTCAATCCCATCACAAGACGAACCATTGACCAATCGGTCGGTGGCAAACTTCATGACAGAAATGCCAAAGAATCCTGGGCATTATTAGTGGACCCCGCCCTCTAAGACAATGAAAGTTGGAACGACCCAATGGATTTCGCTAAGCCGGTCAAGGCAATCTCTTTTCCTCAAGATGTCCCGAGTACATCCGACCGTCGCCTCATCGAGCTTGAAAATTAAGTCCAATGCTTGATGGAAGCTCATCTTGCTTCGATGCAACCTACTCAAGTAAACAAAATCACTTCTTCATGTGAGATCTGCAGTGGTCCCCACGACACTTAGTACTGCATGGAAAATCCCAAACAAGCCTTTGTTGAATATGCATCCTCGCGTACCGAAGAAGCGGGAGGTAAGTGGTACACTTTCAAACCCAAGAAAAACAATCTTGGTGACATGTATAATCCGTCATGGAAAAGTCACCCAAACCTTAGGTGGAGACAACCCGAAAATTCCTAAAATAATTTTTCAAACCCACCTAACCGGTTCCAACCTAACGGTTCGAACCGTTCTTTCAACATCAATCCTCAAAAGGTTAACAGTCAATCAAATCTTGAAGGATTGGTTTCCAACTTCATGGCATCTCAAGATGCTAGATTGTCTAAGTTTTAAGCCGATTTCAAACAACAACAAAGCGAGATGACCAACAAAATTGACACAGTGTTGAAAGCCATTACAGATCGAATGGCAGGAGCACTCCCTAACGACACAGTTAAGAACTCGAAACTAAACGTTAACACCAAAACTTTAGTTTTGTCTGCTCGTTCTTACCCAACTAAAGACCCCCAATGCTCATCCTACCCCTCCACTTCAATCAATGCCGTCAAAACATGTTCCAAGGAGGCAAGCCATTCCCAAACAAGTTTGCTACAAACCGGGATGAGGATTGGAACAGAACAAAATAAAGAACCCAAATCAACTCTTGAAGATGAATTCCAGGATTTACATCTTAGCCTACCGGTTCTTTAAGTCCTAGCTCACGCTCTAATCTATAACAAAATGTTGGATAAATACATGGAGAGCTTAGAACTAGGCAAAAACGGATCAACATTCATCCAAAGAGAAGTATCTGCAAAGATAGAAGACCCTGAGCTATTCACTCTACTATGTAGATTAGGATATTCAAAGCCTTTCGACACCTTAGCTGATTTAGGATCATGTGTAAACATAATCCCGCTATACCTCTTTAAGAAGCTTAACATCGGACTATTGGAAGAGACTGACCATATCTTCGGGTTGGCTGATGGAACAAAAACTTACCCCATTAGGATTGTTAAAGACGTAGAAGTCCGCATAGGAAACATAAAACTGTTAAACGATTTCTACGTAATCGATATGAAGAAAGACCCCGAAACCCCTTTACTAGTAGGAAGAGGATTCCTAGAAACCGCCAATGCAGTAATAGACTATAGAAAAGCCAAAATAGCAGTGGGAGAAGGGATCACTAGGTCAGTATTAGGAGTAAAAGGAGTAGATTTAGGTAAAGAGGAAGCACCCTATTGGACCACGCTTGGAAAAAGGGAGTCGTACAAACCACGACCTAGCTCAAATGGAATAGGTGCACAAACCCCTTATTATGCTAGGAAGAACTTCTTAGATTGTCATTTGCCCGGAGAATGGGAAATTGCTAGAGACGCTGAAATTAATCCCTTTAATGACGTCTTAGTGTTTAGGCGAATGGTAGAATTCCTAGGGGCCTTGCCAATAAACCTTAAAAGAAACATGTGGGAGTCGAAATACTTAATTGAGAATCTGATCAATTAGGATAAACCACCCAAAGATGGAGATGGGGCATGGCATGCCAAAATTAGGATAATTAACCCAGATGAAGAAGAATTCACCAAAACCCTACAATCAACTCCCACCACTAGAAAGATCTCTAAAAGAGACAGTCAAAGGGAGATCATCAACTTGGACCACTTCTATGGCACTTGACGTGTGACTTCGAATCTAGCTACGAAACTCATAAATAAAGAAAAGCGCTTCTTGGGAGGCAACCCAATGTTTATTTTTCCCGCATATTAGGAGTGTCGTGTGTTTTATATCTTTTAATTTATTCTTTTATGTTTGAATTACTTTGTAATCATGCTTTATTTTATTTATAACTTCTTCTTATTTACAATCAAAGGTATTTTTCATAAAATAAGTGTAGGGGGATATACCCGGTTTATTAAGAACCAAATTCAAATATTTAAAATAAATTGTTTAGATTAATTCGCGTCAGTTTTGAGTCATTTGAATGTAATGATTAATTCTAGGTTTTTATGCAGTGCCTTCTACAGAAATAACTAATAAAATTGCATGCAGGAACTTTCTCATAAAAAACGAAGAAGAAATCTTTATAGTGCCTGGAGACGGCGTCGCGTCTCCAGCAATGTAAAGAGTCAAAAAATTTCAAGTATTTTTGAAAAATAGATAGTGCAATATTAAAATCTGTAATTCTTTTATAAAGCTGCATATACCTATGATTACATCATTACTCTCATCCTATTTTTATTGCTTTCATATAGTCAAAACCCTAAATTCTTGTTATGTATATATCTATCCCGTCGATTTTATGCTTGGTTTAGTTGTCTTTGTCTTTAATTACAGGTTATATTTGATAAGAAGAAGCTTGGAAGTTCTTAGGAAGTTTCATTAGACGATTCTTGGAGGAGGATTTAACCAATTATCGCAAGTTTCTTCTCCATTATTGAGCACACCAGGGGAGTACTAGTTTCTTTTACTTGTTTTCTTTTCCCTTTATTCGTTTTTACGGGTACTTCTAAAGAACATTAGGGATAATGTTCAACTTAAGTGTAGGGGGAAATAAGCCTTAGAAATTATTCTTTAATTTCCATTTGCTTGTTCCTTAAAATGATGGGTAATATATCGAAACAAAGCATAAAAAGTAATTTTGACAAAAATTTAAATTTTTTATGACACATACCGATGAAAATTGAGTATTAATAGCGTCTCATGGATAGGAATATGTATGACTAGCATAAAAACCCTTAGAATTCCACCCAAAAATATGATTTCGCCTTTAGATCTTCAGGAATCCGGGTATCCATTATTGATACCCAAGATAATTTATACCATTAGCTTTCTCGAGTTAAGGTTCAAATGCAGTCATATGTGTCTATTCTGTTGTTTAGGATGTGTACGTATGATCTTTGTTGCCTTTTCTGGAGCATTGGTATTGGTAATAAATTATATAAGTGTACCGGTAGTATATTAAATTCTAGAACTTGTTTTTGTGATGCATCCCGAGACCGTGTAGTAAGTATTAGGATTTTCTAGATAAGAGGCACTAGGATTAACCCATGATTTAAACCTGTATTTGTTATGATGGTCACCTCGATCATATAACTATCCTACACCCTTGCCATGCACTCATTTTTAGTGCAGGATACCCCTAGTACAACCCTTCGAGCCTATCCTTTTTCACGGTTCTTGTAATTTTCTGGTTAAGCCGGACTATTAATGAAGAGCATTGTTAACCCTTAAACCAATTGTTACACCCAAATCGCCTTAGCCTACCTTGTATGTACTCACTTTTAGTACATTATTGTTTTAACCCAAGTTAATTATTGAGTACATGGTTGCTAAGTCCTTATCCTTGTAAATACAGTTTTGGGACGATTAGGATTCATGGTAGTATTCATCTTATAAAGAATTAGGGAAGAAGAAATTTATTACCCCTAATAAAGATCAATAAGCTCCATGTTATTTTGATCCAACTCAATTTGTGTCATTAGTTAGATTGTAAATATCAAGTATGTAAAAGTTCAAGTGTAGGGGTGTATCTATAAACCCTCATGATATATTATATGTTTAAACAATTACAAGGAAAAAGTGTACGAAAAAAATGTATATAAAAAAGTGAAAAAAATGTACAGGCTGCCATTTTCTTATGTTATGTTTATCATAGAGTCAAGAAAAGAAAAAGAAAGAGATGGATGTAGGGTTTTATAGAGTTTGTATATCTTGTCTGAGTTCTTGGCTTAGCAACCAAACCAACGTGTATTCGTATAAATAATTAGCTAACTCTTCCACTCCAAATTCATCCAAAAGTCACTCCCCAAATGCATCCCATCCATTTCCATTTCCATTTATGTTATCTTACACCTACACCCCACAACCCTTTAAAAGACCTATTTGACAGTAATGAATAATACTTGCGCCTAGCGGTGGAGGTTTGATCTTTTACCAAGCCTATGCTAATTTATATGCTATGATAGGTAATGAGTGTTGATTTTTCGTTTCCTCATTATGTTATAATTTAATATACAACCGAGAGAAAGAGAAAATCCTAAACACTTATGTGAGATGCTAGTATATACTTTTCGTGCTTTTAATTACGAGGTCTAAAAGGTTGTGTTGTAAAATACTTTTAAAGAGTAGGTTAAATGACCTCAATATTGCTTTTGTCTAGGTAGAAAAGCTCATTTGCTTGAGGATAAGCAAATCCCAAGTGTAGGGGTATTTGATGAGGTGTCATTTTATATACTATTTCAAGGTCATTTAACCTCTTAAATCATGTAAATATGCCCAGATTATGTGTGTAATCATTTGTTTTCAGGCTTTTAGCACTTGGATAGCATTTGGATGAAATACACGTGACTTGGGCTTATTTGGAGAAGAAACAGACAAGATTACGAATCTACACCAAATCTCTTATAGATTTATGCATACATCGTGTGGAGACGGCGTCGCAGGCATAAAGCGACATTGTCGTGATCTATCTAGTGATGACGTCAGAAATCTAGCGACAACGTCAGGATGTGTCTAACTTAAAAGAGGATCTAGAATCATCTACGTGGCGACGGCGTCAGGACTTCATAGAGACGCTGTCACAGTGATTTTCCTAAATATATTAAAACGTAATTAGGGTTTTAAGTGTGTAACTTTGTATAATTTTAAGGAGACGAACCCTAGTCATTCTAGCAACTTTTAAGGTCGTTTTTAGGGTCTTAAAACCCTTTTGTAACTACCTTTAATCCATGTTTTAATCAAGTAAGATTATTTATCATCAATCATTCAATATGTCTATGTGTTGTGTGAATGATTTATTATCCTGCTTTATCTTTAACATGCTAGGCTAAACCCTCCTTTTTATTTACTTATGATTGCATGAAACTCAGGATCAGAAACTCGTACCATTCTAGATCAATGTCACCACGGACCAACCGGTGGACATTATGGTCCAACGAATCATGTCAAAAAAAGTATTGAATCATGTCAAAAAACAGGGAATGTATCCAAACGTATTGAAATGCCCTTAAACAGCATTCAAGTATGAGAAATATTTGACATATGGGGTATTGACTTTATGGGACAGATGTGCAGTCGTGTAGGTTGTATTTATAGATTACCAAGTTTTAAATTTATATTTAGCCAACTTATCCTAAAACAACACTTTAACGGGTAGTGTACCCGGTTAAGATGGAGTTTAGTGGTAAGTAGGGTGTCGAACACTAAGAGCGAGAAAGTTAACCTTATATTCTATCAGTATTTTATTCTAATTAAATAGTCTAGTTAATTCTATGTTATTTCTAATTATTGTTAAACCTATGCTAAACCTAGTTCTATTGATAGGGGGTTTCAGCCTGAGAGACTGGCACAAGTTTGTGGTGACTTAAATCAATTCAATACATAATAATCACGCAAGAAGAAAATCAAAAGATAAAAGAGCGGTTAAGCCAAATGATAGAAAACTGTATTAGCCATATTCAATCCGATTAAACGCTGGTTTGTTTGTTTAGTGCAATGAGTGCTTATCTCGAGGCGGCATATCATTCTTAAGACATAGGCGGGACTTCTTCCTAAGACCTAGACACGTTGAATCCTGTCACAATTAACGCAACCACATAAAGAATCCTTTTTTTAGTTATAATCTATCTTAGGGATTAAAGCAATGGTGATCTTGTTAAACCATAGCCTATCGGGACTTTACCCACTTACTGCTTGTCCACTGTCCAAGTCTTTACCAATTGATTAATAACGTACTCGTTGGGTCGAATGGTCACCTGCCAGTCCAACTAAGCTCACTAATCTAAAGGCAAAGATAGGAAAATATTTGTGATCCTATTGGTCCATATATAAAAAACACGATATAGAGAGCTATCCCAATATCTAGATCACTTGGTCAGTCTTACTAGACCTAATTGAATAATAGGTCGCATATTCAAACACATATACAAGTATGAGGTGACAAAATATAATTAAACAATCAACGATAAATTAATCAATCGGGATTAAACAAACCAAACATTAAATCTTCATTAAGATGACTAATACCCAAGGGTATTAGCCATGGGTATTAGCCATGGGTATTAGCCAAGGGTATTAGCCCATAACCATTGTAATAATACAAGTATAATCAAACAACCAAGGTAAACTAATCGAGTTAACGAATGATACCAAAAATCAAATGATTACAAGAGTATAGGAATTACACGGCGTCTTCTATGAAATTAGTATCAATTCTTGACCTTGGCTGCTCTTCGTTTCTTCAGAAAATCGACGTTTATGTTTATGGTATAGACAATATGATTAAGCACACTGAAAAATCATTTTTGAGTCTTCTATTTATAGTCTCTAAAAATAGGTGGATATGCCGTATTGAGTAAGGTTAATACGGCATATAGGGGTGAATCCCTTGGAGTGCGTGCTAAGTTCACAATCAATCAGTAATAGCTATCTTCAATCACATTTAATGCATGATCTTTGATTGTTTGACTAGCTGGATACGGCGTATGTATTCAGAAGGATACGCCGTATTGGGTATTGAACGTACGCGTTTTCTTGTGAAGTCCAGGCGCTGATATGCCGTATCTTCTTTGCTGGATACGGCGTATGTAGTCAGAACTAATAATGATTATCTAGTTATTTTACACAACCCTTTTTAACCGAATCTCCTCAATCCTACCCGAAACTCAACTTCTTCAAAATTCAATGCATGTGAGATTTTATTACACGGAAACGTAGGCCTTAATGAGAGGATTAATATTTTGTAGGTTGATTATAATGCATGTCAGAAAATTAACGGGAATGGGGGTGTTTAAGGGTGGCCGGTTCGAATGGTTCATGAGAGGAGAGGGACACACAATTTGTTTTGTAAAAGAAAAAAATATGTGTGTTTTATAAGGTTGGTATTTATTGATAAATTATTTGTCACTTTGCCACATTTAGTCCCTCCTCCATCCTTAAAGCCCTTTTATTTTTGGTACAAAGTCATGTGTTTCGTTAATCTAGTCGACCAAAGACTCGGGTCATACTACTTTTGTAAATATTTTTATTTCGTCCCACTAAATTTACTTTAAAACGTTTAATAAAATGTTAAATCACGTCAAAATAAAGTTTTGACTCATTTGACAAAAATATAACCAAACCAAATCGAAAAAAATGAATACCTCTATTCACATAAATAAATATAAACTATATATATAAATATTTTCTATCTAATTATCCTAATTAACAATCCTAATATTTTAATATATCTTTTAAACTAATCACTTATCAAATTGATGCATATTCAGGACCGAAAGCAAAAGTTTACTTACTTGATTCCTATAAATTCACATATACCGTGTCCACTCATACCATTATAACTATCTTCTAAAAACTATTTTGTCGTCCTCTCACAGCTGCTATAGTAATGAGGTTTTTAATTAAAAAATCATTTTTTAATCCAAAACTCAGTTACACATTCTCTCTAAAATAAACATGTATCCTTATACTTGTTCTTCATACATTCTCTCTCTCTGAAAAAAACACAAAAACACACAGCACCACCGCCCTCAAATCTCTCTTCCCAAAAGTTCCATTGTGAACAAAAACGTACACACAAGACTACCGATCGTGTGGCAAAAACACACACACAAGACTATCGATTGTATGGCAGTGGGTTTATTTTGATTCGTGGATACATGAGTCTCAAGTATAATGGCTTTCAGGTGCGCTTTTTGTGCTACTTTTGTTTTTGTGTAGTGTGATTGTTTCATATTCATAACATGTCCAATTTCGCATGTCGAATTTAACCAATTTTTTTATGATTATGTGCTATTTATAGATGGGTGAGGTTGTTGATTCTTTATTTAGGTAAAAAATTTGTTTTTATTTTATGTGTTTTGTTGATTTTGTTTTTTATGATTGATTTATGGTTGATTTGAGGTATTGAGTTTAAGGTAATTGCCTATTAGGTTTGTGATTATGGTTTTTTTAGATTCCTTAATTGATGGTTTTATTAATGGTTTTGGGTTGTTATAAGCTGATTCGTCTATGATAATATATGGTTTTTCAGGTTGTTGATGATGATGGTGAGGTTTTATGTAAAAAGGATGTTTATGTTAGGTTGTGTGGGTTTAATTTGGTTTATGGTGATGCTAAGGTATGTTTTCTTTTTGTTGATTATGGGTTTATAGTGAGTTGAGTTCTTTGTATTAATGGGTTTTGGTTAGCTAATTTAATACTAATAAGATGTAATGAATATTCTATAGCTTTCTTCTTTTGTGGGTTGGATATAAGTGTTTGGTATATGCTGAATAAGGGGTGTTTGGTATAACACAATAGGTTTATAAGTTGTTAGATAGTATGATCAGATGGGTAAAAAGTTTGTTATTCAAAATCTATAGACTGTTTGTGTTAGGCTCTAATGGAAAATCTCTTCATAACCCATAGTAAAATAAAGAATAGATGTGCCAGTTAATAGATGTGCCAGTTTCCCCAACAACTCGCAGTATAAAAGTTAGAAGAAAAAGATGATAGCAAAACAATTATAAGTCAACGATATCTATATTCAAAATAATAATCCAAAAAGTCACTATCTTAAATTATGTCTATGGCAATTAAGATGCTACATCGCAAAAAAATTTTGCATATGTATAAATAAGTAATGAACTACCAAATTGTACAAAAGCGATGCCCATTTATATTCTCGTAAACAATTAGCACAGTAGATACATGATACCTTGGCATAAAAGATTCGACATGGGTTATACTATCCTTCATATCGATTGGTCATGATATCATAGCATCATATTGTGCATCTTACTGTGGCTCTTGATTTTATGTATAGTTTCAGTAGAAATAAAATTTTGGTTACATGTAAAACATTTTTCACTCAATGTGTGCCTATTTCTGTCGATAGTCGCAATGCAATGCCAGTGGAAATCTAGTAGCCAAGTTGGGAAGCTTGCCTTTATGTGACGCAGATATCAACTTAATGCCTTCTTTTGACATATGTGGACAATAAGTTGGGCACTCAATTAGATCCAAGAGAGATGGCTAAGGTAAATGTTCATATGTCTCATAATATTTGTTAGTTAAAGGGTGTTTTGGGATCTGTTTTACGAGTTATTATTCTGATTATTGGGTTTTTAAATCGATATGTTAGTTTCTAGCATGTTGGATAAAAGAATTTTTTGATTTCCATGGTTAAAGATTTAAGATGTAACTACATCAAATACGAGAAGGAGAAATAGCTTTTGTATACACTTGCTCTTAAAACCAAACACAGGCAATACTAAAAGATAAAGATTCAGGCTAAATTTTTTACGAAGAGAAGAATGATAACATTAGTGTTGTAGTCTCGATTGTTTTGCGACGGAAGTTCCATAAGTTTTGTTTCGGTAATTGTCTTGTACTAAGTACAATTACAAATACCACCCATATACCAACTATTAATACTGAATAGACTAACATAGCATTGTGTGTACACCTCTGTGTGATTGGTATGCCTCTCTATAGTAAATCTGTAATTGTTATAGTTTTTGAATTCAAGGCGAATAGGATATTTCTTAGTGTACAGATCCATGTTAATTAGATTGTTTCGTTGGTGTTAGTTTTAGTAAAAAAGTTAAAAATTCTTAAGTGTGTGATGAGGTATATTTTATACACTTTTTTGAAGTCATTTAACCCCCTAAATCATGCAAATATACTCATATTATGGTTTATTCATTTTGTTTTGTATTTTTAGGCCACTTGGATGGAATTTTGGGGAATACGCGTGATTTGGGATCATTTGGAGAAGAAACGGACAAGACTACGAACTCTACACAATTATCTTGAAAGATTTGTGCATACAGAGAGTGAGCGGCGTCGCAATTACTAAGTGACGGCGTCAGGATTTTCAATGTGACGACGTCATGGATTTGGCGAAGGCATCAGGACGTAGCCGCTTTATTAAAGCGGCTCTTGAAGATTCTACTAAGCGACGGCGTCACGATTACAAAACGACGCCGTCGCAACGCTTTCCCTATATATACAAAACTGATTTTAGGGGTTTTAGTGTGTAACTTTTGGGAGACGAACCTGTTTTAGAGCGACTTTGGCAGCCTTTTGGCTAGTTTTGTTAGGTGTTTAAACCTCTTGTAACAACCTCAACTGCATGATTTAATCAAGTGAAGTTCATTTATCCTTTATCACTTAATATGTCTATGTGTTTTGTGATTGATTCTTGTTCTTCTCCTTTATTTGCCATGCAAGGCTAGATCTATTAGTATTTACTTATGATTGCATGAAACTTAGTTTGTAGATCCTTTTAATGTTGCTTCTTGTGATGGATGTGCGCGTTATGCTTTAGAAAACTAGCCATAAGATATTAAATTGGCATAGACGTCTAGGGAAATGCGAGTGTGTAGAAAGGATACTATGGGTAACAGTCTTCATACTACCTTACCCCTAATATGGTTGATCCCTCTTAAGATACTTTAATTGCATTTACTATACTCTTAAAGGCCTTGTAATAGTCTTCATACTACCTTATTTGTGTATTGCCAAAATGGAATATTAAATAGACGGCGAATTCGTGTAATTCGTTCATGACTTAGGAAATACTTACACAGATCATCACGAGTGTGACTCACGCGTCGTGCAACGCTTTAAAGTGATAATATAGTAATTCCTGTTTAGATAAAAGAATTGCTTGAGGACAAGTAATAATTCAATCTTTCGTAGTCGTGTCCACGATGAGATATGAATAGAGATTTACGTTTATGTTCTTAATTAGATGCTTGATTATCAAACATTTTTTGTTTTTCTTATACTAATGATTAAAACTACAAAATATTAAGCTAGAAGATCTAAAATATATGTTTAACAGATATGCTTGTCAAGTGAGGCGAAAAGATCATTAAGTGTGAAGAAAAGTATTTATTGATGAATTAGTACCCGCTAAAAAAAACTATTTTCTCACAACGTTGGTTTATTTTGAAAACAATCTTTTATTTTGGTATTACTTACTAGATTAATGTTTGATTATCTTAACGGCTTTTGCCCGTTAAAATAACCAAAAAGAAATCTAAATAATCCAAAAATTATTAATCAAGAATTTCTTTTTATTTCACACTTAATTCACTAATCACTACTCACTTAACAAGCATATGATGATCTACTCACTAATCATACCAACAATCAAATTAACAATCATAAACATATTTATCTAATTATTAAACTACAATGTATTGAAAAAAGAAAGAAAAGTTAAAAACGATCGTTGAAATGAAGACAAACTAACACTAATTTATCAAACTAATAAAACCGCTTAAGTTTAATTCTTTTTTAGATTTATTATCGATTTAGTAATAAAGTTATAAACTTTATATACTAAAAAGCTTTGTAAAATCTATAAAAGCTTTAAACTTAAGAAATTAAACTAGCTTATAAAACCCTTAAGCTCCACGCCTTAGATGTAGGAATAATTCCATCAACATCAAAACACAATCAAGGTTATAATGAACAAAATATCAATTATAAGCTAGAGATTAAACTAAAAAGAACTATAAGCTATTAATAAACTTTAGATCTAAATCCACCCAAAACTAAGATGTTCTCTTTGAAAAGTGAACGAGGATTAGGTATATTTAAGGATTAGATCTAAAACCATAAGCTACTTGAAAAAGCTAACAACTTTAAGCTATAGAAAACTAGATCGAAACTAAAAACAATAGATCCATTATTAATAAATCTAAATCCACCCAAAACTAAGATGTTCTCTTCGAAAAGTGAACGCGGATTGGGTATATTTAAGGACTAGATCTAAAAATAATAACCCAACAAGCTACTTGAAAAAGCTAAGAACTTTAAGCTATTAAAACTAGATCAAAAATAAAAACAACAAATCTATTATTAATAAATCTAAATCCACCCAAAACTAAGATGTTCTCTTCGAAAAGTGAACGAGAATCGGGTATATTTAAGGATTAGATCTAAAACAATAGACCATAAATCTAAATGAAAAAGCTATAAGCTATAAGCTTTTCGAAATAAGCTATATAGAGCTTATTCGAGAGGTACAAAAAAACAAAAATATTGGAAATAAGCTAATCGAATAAGCTATAAGCAAGATTATCCGAACAATAAGCTATATCTCAATAATCTAAAAATAAGCTATCTGATTGAGCTTATTAGGATATAAGCTAGAAAAATAAGATAAGAAAGATTAGAGGAATAGAAAAGAAATAAGCTTAAGTGACACCAACCTTTAAAAACTTCATCTACAATAATAATAAGCTAGTACAATAAGCTAAAATATTAAGCTATAAAAAGCTTTTACAAAAACCTAATCTAATACAAATAAGCTAAACTAATACTAGTGTGTGAAAATTTGGTAACAGAAAAGATGATCTCCTGCGTGAATGAGGGGTTGGTATTTATAGCCCAATTGGCCTTGGGGGCATTTTAGTAATTACCACATCCAACTAACTTTTAGCTCACATTAGCCATTATGAGCCAATCATTAGGCCACATGTGCATCCATCATCCAATAATAATCACCCAATGATTGCATCTAGAAGCCTCGAATCACGCATCTTTGACAGCTGTCATCTCTTAATACCGTGTACACGTGTCGTCCTCCCATTGGCCAGTCGACCTGCCACTCTGCAACCTCGAACCTATGATTAGCCGCCAACTGTAACCTCGTACACATCAGAGCCGCCGCCACGTGGCAAGCTATCATTGGACAGCCTTCGCCACGTGTCAACAAGTGGGACTCACTTAACACATGATTGCTGACGTCAGCAGGTCAACGGGTCAACAGTAATTTTCGTCTCGTCCCCTTTGTTCCTAGCCGTGACTCGAACCGAACCCAACAACCAAAATCAAACATTTTTCCAATTAAACCGAGCTTCTAATAATGATTATCTAGTTATTTTACACAATCCTTTTTAACCAAATCACCTCAATCCTACCCGAAACCCAACTTCTTCAAAACTCAATGCGTGTGGGATTTTATTACATAGAAACGTAGTCCTTAATGAGAGGATTAATATTTTGTAGATTGATTACAATGCATGTCGGAAAATTGACAGGAATAGGGGTGTTTAAGGGTGGTCGGTTCGAATGGTTCAAGAGAGGAGGAAGTCACACAATTTTTGTAAAAGAAAAATATGTGTGTATAAGGTTGGTATTTATAGAATAATAGTTTGGTCACTTGCCACATTTAGCCCATCCATTCTTAAAGCCCTTTTATTTTTAGTACAAAGGTTATGTGTTTCGTTATTATAGCCGACCAAAGGCTCGGGTCATACCACTTTCGTAAATATTTTTATTCCGTCCCACTAAATTTACTTTAAAACATTTAATAAAATGTTAAATCACGTCTAAATAAAGTTTTGACTCGGTTTCGGCTAACTCGAGACGAGGACGATAAAATACAAATTATCATCATAAAAATAATAACGAAACGCGTCAAAAATAATTATTTACTACAAATAAAATTTTAAATGTCGACGTTCGTTCACATGAACTTATAAATTAATAATTTATGATCGTCGGACTTCGAGCGATCGTCAAAAAGCGTCGTCGTTTAAAACCTGTGGTTGTTACAGAACCATCCTTTCTTTTCAATACTTATCATTTATTCAAGTAAGATGTTCCAAAAACCACATGAATATACACACCTTTTACAACATCTAAACAGATTTTTAACGGGGGACAAATATTCAAGGAAATACCTCAAATTAAAAAAAAAAGCTACAATATTTTCGGGATGGGGGGGGGAACTTGCCCCCATCGTTGCCCCCTTGTAGTCCGCCTCTCGCCACAGAAACTATTAATCGTGTGGCAGTGGGTTTATTTTGATTCATGGATGCATGAGTTTGAAGTCTAATGGCTTTCAGGTGCATTTTTTTGTGCTACTTTTGTTTTTGTGTAGTGCTTCTGTGATTGTTTCATATTCATAATATGGCCGTTTTTAGCATGTTGAATTTAAGCAAATTTTTATTGATTGTGTGTTATTGATAGGTGGGTGAGGTTGTTGATTCTTCATTTAGGTAAAAAAAAATTGTTTTTATTTTATGTATTTTGTTGGTTTTGTTATTTATGATTGATTTATGGCTGATTTGAGGGTCGTTTGAGGTATTGAGTTTAAGGTAATTGCCTTTTAGGTTTGTGATTATGGTTTTTTTAGATTTCTTAATTGATGGTTTTATTAATGGTTTTGGGTTGTTATAAGCTGATTCATCTATGATTAAATGTGGGTTTTCAAGTTGTTGATGATGATGGTGATGTTTTATGTAAGAAGGATGTTTATGTTGGGTTGTGCGAGTTTAATTTGGTTCATGGTGATGCTAAGGTATGTTTTCTTTTTGTTGGTTATGGGTTTATAGTGATTTGAGTTCTTTGTGTTAATAGGTTTTAGTTAGTTAATTTAATATTAATAAGATGCAATGACTATTGTATAGCTTTTTTCTTTTGCGGGTTTGATATAAGTGTTTGGTATATGCTGAATTAGAGGTGTCTGGTATAACATAATAGGTCTATAAGCTGTTAGATAGTAAGTATGATCATATGGGTAAAAAGTTTGTTATTCAAAATCTGTAGATTGTTTGTGTTAGGCTCTAATGGAAAATCTCTTCATAACCCATAGTAAAATAAACAATAGGTGTGCCAGTTTCTCCAACAACTCGCAATATAAAAGTTAGAAGAAAAAGATGATAGCGAAACAATTATATGTCAACTATATCTAATTTATTCAAATAATAATCCAAACAAGTCACTATCCAATTATGTCATGGCAATTTAGAAGCTACATCCTCAAAAAATTTGCATATGAATAAATAAGTATGAACTACAAATTGCTACAAAAGCGATGCCCATTTCTATTTCGTAAACAATTAGCACCGAGTTACATGATACTTTGCTAAAAGATTTCGAACATGGGGTTATACTATCCTTCATCTTGATATTGTCATGATATCAATAGCATCATATATTGCATTCTTACTGTGGCTCTTGATTTTATGTATAGTTTCAGAAATAAAAAATTTTAGGTTACAAGTAAACATTTTTCACTCAATGGTGCCTATTTCTGTCGTAGTCGCAATGCAACTGCCAGTGGAAATCTAGTAGCCAAGATGGGAAGCTTTGCCTTTATGTGCGCAACGATATCAAACTTAATGCCTTCTTTGACATATGTGGACAATAAGTGGGCAACTCCAATTAGACCCAAGAGAGAAGCTAAGGTAAATGGTTCATATGTATCATAATATATGTTAGTTAAAGGGTGTTTAGGGATCTGTTTTACGAGTTATTATCTGATTATTGGGTTTTTAAATCGTATATGATTAGTTTCTAGCATGTGGGTATAAAAGAACTTTTTTGATTACCAGGTTAGCATTTAAGATGTAACTACATCAATACGATGAAGAGAAATAGATTTTGTATACACTTGCTCTTAAAACCAAACACAGGCAATACAAAAATATGAAGATTCAGGCCTAAATTTTTTACGAAGAGAAGAATGATAACATTAGTGTTGTAGTCTCGATTGTTTTGCGACGGATGTTCCATAAGTTTTGTTTCGGTAATTGTCTTGTACTAAGTACAATTACAAATACCACCCATATACCAACTATTAATACTGAATAGACTAACATAGACATTGTTGTACACCTCTGTGTGATGGTATGCCTCTCTATAGGTAAATCTGTAATTGTTATAGTTTTTGAATTCAAGGCGAATAGGATATTTCTTAGTGTACAGATCCATGTTAATTAGATTGTTTCGTTGGTGTTAGTTTTAGTAAAAAAGTTAAAAATTCTTAAGTGTGTGATGAGGTATATTTTATACACTTTTTTGAAGTCATTTAACCCCCTAAATCATGCAAATATACTCATATTATGGTTTATTCATTTTGTTTTGTATTTTTAGGCCACTTGGATGGAATTTTGGGGAATACGCGTGATTTGGGATCATTTGGAGAAGAAACGGACAAGACTACGAACTCTACACAATTATCTTGAAAGATTTGTGCATACAGAGAGTGAGCGGCGTCGCAATTACTAAGTGACGGCGTCAGGATTTTCAATGTGACGACGTCATGGATTTGGCGAAGGCATCAGGACGTAGCCGCTTTATTAAAGCGGCTTTAGAAGATTCTACTAAGCGACGGCGTCACGATTACAAAACGACGCCATCGCGACACTTTTCCTATATATACAAAACCGATTTTAGGGTTTTTAGTGTGTAACTTTTAGGAGACGAACCTGTTTTAGAGCGACTTTGGCAGCCTTTTGGCTAGTTTTGTTAGGTGTTTAAACCTCTTTTAACAGCCTCAACTGCATGATTTAATCAAGTGAAGTTCATTTATCCTTTATCACTTAATATGTCTATGTGTTTTGTGATAGATTCTTGTTCTTATTCGTTATTTACCATGCAAGGCTAGATCTATTAGTATTTACTTATTATTGCATGAAACTTAGTTTGTAGATCCTTTTAATGTTTCTTCTTGTGACGGATGTGCGCATTAGGCTTTATAAAATTAGCCATAAGATATTAAATTGGCATAGACGTCTAGGGAAATGCGAGTGTGTAGAAATGATACCATCAGTAACAGTCTTCATATTACATTACCCCAATATGGTTAATCTCTCTTAAGGTATTTTAATTGCATGTAATATACTCTTAGGGGCCTTGTAATAATCTTCATACTACCTTATTTGTGTATTGCCAAAATGGAATATTAAATAGACGGCGAATTCGTGTAATTCGTTCATGACTTAGAATATACTTACACAGATCATCACGGCAGGACGTTGATACGTGTCGTTAAACGTATCGAAGTGATAATATAGTAATTCCCATTTAGATAAAAGAATTACTTGAGGACAAGTAATAATTCAATCTTCGGAGTCGTGTCCACGGTGAGATATGAATAGAGATTCACGTTTATGTTCTTAATTGGATGCTTGATTATCAAATATTTTTTGTTTGTCTTATACTAATGATTAAAACTACGAAATATTAAGCTAGAAGATCTAAAATATATGTTTAACAGATATGCTTGTCAAGTGAGGCGAAAAGATCATTAAGTGTAAAGGAAAGTATTTATTGATGAATTAGTACCCGTTAAAAAAACTATTTTCTCACAACGTTGGTTTATTTTGAAAAAATCTTTTATTTTGGTATTATTTACTAGATTAATATTTGATTATCCTAACAGCTTTTGCCCGTCAAAATGTTCAAAAAGAAATCTAAATAATCCAAAAATTATGAATCAACAATTCCTTTTTATTTCACACTTAATTCACTAATCACTACTCACTTAACAAGCATATGATGATCTACTCACTAATCATACCAACAATCAAATTAACAATCATAAACATATTTATCTAATTATTAAACTACAATGTATTAAAAGAAAGAAAGAAAGTAAAACCCGATCGATGAAATGAAGACGAACTAACCACCTAATTTTATAAACTAAATAAAACACTTAAGTTTAATTCTCTTTTAGATTCTACTTAACTAATTAGTTAATAAAGTTATAAACTTTATATACTAAAAAGCTTAATAAAATCTATAAAAGCTTTTAAACTTAAGAAATTAAACTAGCTTATAAAACCCTTAAGCTCAACGCCTTAGATGTAGGAATAATTCCATCAACATCAAAACACAATCAAGGTTATAATGAACAAAATATCAATTATAAGCTAGAGATTAAACTAAAAAGAACTATAAGCTATTAATAAACTTTAGATCTAAATCCACACAAAACTAAGATGTTATCTTCGAAAAGTGAATGAGAATTAGGTATATTTAAGGATTAGATCTAAAACAATAAGCTACTTGAAAAAGCTAACAACTTTAAGCTATAGAAAACTAGATCGAAACTAAAAACAATAGATCCATTATTAATAAATCTAAATCCACCCAAAACTAAGATGTTCTCTTCGAAAAGTGAACGCGGATTAGGTATATTTAAGGACTAGATCTAAAAATAATAACCCAACAAGCTACTTGAAAAAGCTAAGAACTTTAAGCTATTAAAACTAGATCGAAAATAAAAACAACAAATCTATTATTAATAAATCTAAATCCACCCAAAACTAGGATGTTCTCGTCGAAAAGTGAACGAGAATCAGGTATATTTAAGAATTAGATATAAAACAATAGACCATAAAGTTAAATGAAAAAGCTAAAAGCTATAAGCTTTTCAAAATAAGCTATATAAAGCTTATTCTAGAGCTACATAAAAAAAATATATTGGAAATAAGCTAATCGAATAAGCTATAAGCAAGCTTATCCGAACAATAAGCTATATCTCAATAATAAAAAAATAAGCTATCTGATTGAGCTTATTAGGGTATAAGCTAGAAAAATAAGATAAGAA
>BQNB010116898.1:0-17575 GCA_026074375.1 Tanacetum coccineum
TACAAAACGCGTTACGTGATCATGCATATCTATTCCTAATATATCTCATGCATATCACATAAGCAATACTAACTATTTTTCCTAACAATACTAACTATTATAACTAATATTACTAACATTTTGTACTGGCAGTACTAACTACAACACTAGCAGTACTAACTTAGCTTGGTAGTACTAAGTCTTCTCTTGGCAGTACTAAGTTGAACCAGCAGTAGAAACCTATAGAAGCCTTAATTCCTAATAGATTTATTTTGTGAAATTCATAATAAATCTTGAAGAAGATTATGTTGAACCAGGTGTGGTTTTTGGAAGATCATTCTTGCGACTAACCAAAGCAATTACTGATTTTGAGAATGAAACTGCTACGATATACCCTGAGCTTGACCCTTTCTTAGTTAGTTCTGATGAAGGAGAAAAGATTGGTAATGATTGAGATCAGTTATTAGACTATCTTGACTTTGGGGATATCCCATATATTGATGAAGTTAATGTTCCGCAGTTCGTGTGTAAGATGGGGAAGAGCAGTAGAAATAAGAGGAAGAAGCTGGAGAAATACCAGTTAATTTATTCTGACATAGGACCCTCGATGTCTACTGGAACATCATTGACTCAAGAGGAAGCTGAAAGAGAAGCGTTGACTATCAGTATTTATGAAAGATACTTTATACTGGAGGAAGAGAGACTTGTAATTGAGACTATGGCCTACAGTGACAAATATAAGAAGATACTTGATGAGATCTGTGTGGACAAAAGGAAGCTCGATGGAATGAACAAAGAGGAGGAAGAAGCCATAAAAAGAATCAAAGGATAAAGGTTAATAGAAAAAGATAATCCTAGAGCATTCGTGATTCTGATCCAACTAGAGGGTAAAATTAACCTTAATGCCCTAGTAGACACTGGCTCAGATATCAACATAATACTATATCATATCTACAAAGAGCTGTGTTGGAAACAAGAAAAGTATCGGTCACTTCCAAGTTGTAATAGTCTTAGCCTGTAGTTTGTTATATGATTAGTCTAGTAAGCTAGTCTGGCCCAGGGCCCATGGAAAACCCGTAAGACCTATGGCCGGCCATGTATGTGTTATATATACCTTCTCCATGCCTTGGAGAGGGTGGTTGGTTGTTTTATTTCTCATTTCACTCACATATAATATTATCATCCATTCCATGCTAATTTCTCTCTCTAGAAACTTTCCAACCCACTTCTCTCTCTAGTTCTTGTATATATCAAAGATTACTAGTATTCTTCAATTGGTATCAGAGCCATGGAGTGGTGTGTTTAGTTTTTGTGTTCAAAACCTTTACAAAGAGCAAAATCTTGATTTAAAATTTTTCGGCTTAAAAACCTTAAAGTTGTCATTTTTCTTGTTCCTATAGGGTTAGTAACACTAGTTGTACAAGATTTTTTGCAAAAAACCAATCAAAAATGTGTCTTTTTGAGTTTTGAAAATTTGGGTTTCGTCTCAGTTACAACCGAACTAGTCTTGTCTGTTGGAACCGAACTAGAAGATCGAACGAGTTAACCGAACTAGTTAACCGAACCAGTGGAACCGATCTAGTTGATTTTAGTTGTAACCGAACGAGTTATTTTAGTTGGAACCGAACGAGTTGTTATTAGTTGGAACCGAACTAGTTGATTTTAGTTTGAACCGAACTAGTTTTCTGTAGTTGGAACCGAACGAGTTATTTTAGTTGGAACCGAACGAGTTGTTATTAGTTGGAACCGAACTAGTTGATTTTAGTTTGAACCGAACTAGTTTTCTGTAGTTGGAACCGAACGAGTTGTTATTAGTTGGAACCGAACGAGTTGTTGTTAGCTTGAACCGAACCAGACTAACCGAACAAGACCAACCGAACTAGTATTCTTCTTGAGCCGAACTAGTTTTTTCTTGTTGAGCCGAACTAGTTTTTTCTTGTTGAGCCGAACTAGTATTCTCCTCTTGAGCCGAACTAGTTTTCAACCAAACTAAGTTACTCCTTTTGGAACCGAACAAGATAACCGAACTAGTAAAGTTTCTTGACAACCGAACGAAGTGCAAACCGAACTAGTAACTTTTAAACCAACACCTAACAAACTCAAATTTCTAAATTTCTAAATTATACGGTTATTTCTTTGACTTGTAAAATCCCGTGAAACATTAACTTGTTTTCCCGGTTTTGTCGAGAATTGTAAAATCCCGTGTAGTTTCAAGAATTATTTCAAGACTCAACAACCACACATTCAAACACAATTTCTTTCTACCACCGATCGATCAATTAGTAATCTTTTTGATACCACGTTATCAATGACGACTCTTGCTGATAAATCACTTCTCTCGGGTGGTGACAATAAACCACCGATGCTTGAAAAACATTTGTATGATTCATGGAAAAGCAGAATGGAACTTTATATGATGAATAGACCACATGGTAGAATGATCCTTGCTTCCGTTGAGAAAGGTCCACTCGTCTGGCCATCAATCACAGTGGATGGTGTAACAAGACTTAAGGAATATACTGAGCTCACCCCTGCAGAAGCCATTCAAGCTGATTGTGACATCAAAGCAATTAATATCATTCTCCAAGGCCTTCCAATAGAAATATTTATGCTCTTATGAGATCAACATCGGGTAGCCAAGGATCTTTTAGGATAAACCTTCTCATGCAAAGGACGTCGTTAACAAAGGCAAGACAAGAGTGTAAGTTGTACGATGAATTTTGATAAGTTTACTTACACGAAAGGAGAATGTCGTTACACAAGTACACTGAGATTCCACTGCTACTCCAATGATATACATCTACAATATGGCCACAGAGCAATTTCAAGTTAATACCAAGTTTCTAACACACTTCCTGATGAAATGTATGCAATTCGTTACTGATGTTAAGTATGGTCAAAGACTTTCATACTACCAAGTGTTGACCAGCTACATGCTTACTTGGAACAACCATGAACGACATGCAAATGAAGTTCGTTTGATGCAGAACGTAAACACCAATCCCTCTGCTTTTAGTTGCAATCTCACCAAATAACACAGCCACTATCAAACCAACAACACACATACCAAAACACACAACTTCAACCACACTTCAACATATCATCTCCACAGTATGGTTACCTTATCAGATCTCAACAATACTCAACTCATCAATCATCAACACTCTTTCATAACTTATCCATCTAATAATTTTCAATCATCAATTCACCACAACATTTATTCTCCATCATCATCCATCTCTCAATTAGAATATCCTCCCCAAATTAACCAACAATTTGAATTTTCCCAACAAGACTCCGGTCTAATTGTTCTAGTGTTCCAGAAAGGTGATCATCCCATTGATGCCATCAATCACATGATGTCGTTTTTGACTGCAGTTTCCACCTCCCGTTATCCCCACTAACTAATAATCACTGAGAAACTCCTCTAACCCTAGGCAACAAGCTACCATCAATAATGGAAGAGTTACACTATAACCAATTTAGGGAGACAAACTTCTTTTGCTGACGGGTACTTCAGACTTACACTCCAGGAGCAAGAGGAAGCAAATTCTGAAAACAGAGGGGACGTGTTATATTTGCAACAACATGCAAAGGGGAAGCCACAATTCCAGACTGTGCACCAAACCAAAGCGAAAAAGGGATGACACGTGGAATAAGGAGAAAGTGTTGCCTAGACAAGCTCAAGGCACATGGTACACAATCCTAAATGAGGAGGAACTATCTTTTTAGGCAGATCTAGATATTCCCTGAAGGTCAAAGCACACAACTGTCATTACTCACAATGCTGCTTATCAAGCTGATTGAATTTGGATGCAATGACTCAGATTGTGACGAACTCAAATCTGCCAAAGTTGCTCTTCATGGCGATTATCTCATTAGTGGTTCAGATGCTCTGCAGAGGTACACAATCATTATAATATAATAATAATTGGTAAATCAAGACTGTGCAGGTGATGTCGTCTTCTCACAGTCGAATGATGTTAATCATTCAGAGACTGAAATAACTAGTGATAGCAATATCAGTTCCTTATTACCAGTATGTGACTGAATCACAACAAGCAACTGTTCAGAATTCTAACTCCTCTACACAACAAGATGATTTAATATTATTTGTGATTGAACAACTAAAAACCCAAGTTGTTAATTGTACCAAGATAAATCTCGAAAATAAGAGTGTGAATGATACCTTAACTACTGAGCTTGAAAGATATAAGGAATAAGTTAAAGTAGATGAAAGAAGGACAAAAATGTTGAATCAAAGAGTAAAAAAATGTTTCAGACACATGTGCACAGTCGTTAGAGATTGATCTTCTTAAACTAACTCTTTCAGAACATTTAAAGAGAAAAAAGGAATCTATATAACTAACGGTTACTCTTCTAAAAAATGATTTTAAGAAGAAGAATCTAGAAACATTGATAAATAGTGAAAAGCTCTAGAAAAGCAGTTCAAACATCTAGATAATATGTTTTTAAAAAGAGATCAATCTGCACAAACTGGTTCACATGTTGACGAAACCTTAGTTTTTCTATGATAAATACCACGAAACAAGCGTCTAGGTTTCAAATCCCCTTATATATCAGAAAGCTCATCAGTCAAGACCCAAAGCTATATGTTGCGATATATTGTCAAAACTAAAACCTATTGTGAACCTGACTCAGAAGAGACCTTAACAATTGCTGAAGAGATGTCGTTCCAAAATTGCTTTTAAAACATAAGGATAAAATGATGTTAGAAAAGGAAAAGCAAGTGATATCCACACCGGATAGATTATGCTGGCACTTAACCAACTATATAAGATATTCAACACGATATTGTCCACAAACTGAATACTGCTGAATTATCCGTACTTTGGTATTCCAATTCTATAAGTTCCTTCTGATCAAACTTTTATCGTCAGATTCTATTTCATAACAAATGTGGCCTCCGATCACAAAATTTCTGAACACAATAACAAATGGACTAAGGATCATCCACTTGAAAATATAATCGGTGAACTCGCTAGACCAGTTTCCACAAGGCTGCAATTACATGAGCAAGCTCTTTTTTGTTACTACGATGCTTTCCTCACTACTGTTGAACCCAAGACGTATAAAGATGCTTTGACTCAAGCTTGCTGGATCGAAGCAATGCAAGAAGAACTCAATGAGTTTGAACGTCTTGAAGTATGGGAGCTCGTACCCCGACCAGATAAAGTTATGGTTATTACTTTGAAGTGGATATACAAAGTGAAACTAGACGAACTGGGAGGTATACTAAAGAACAAAGCTCGATTAGTGGCTCGATCTACCAAGTCAAGAGAGGGAATCAAAAAAAAACAGATTTGAAGAGTCCATTTGCTCCGTTGCAAGATTAAGGCTATAAGGATTTTATTCTCGCGTTTGCAGCTCATATGAACATGGTCGATACCAAATTGATGTGAAAGACTGTCGTTTCTGAATGTAATCTGCTAGAAGAAGTTTATGTTAGCCACCGGATGGGTTGTGGATAAAGATAAACCAATCACGTTAACAAGCTTAAGAAAGCTGCTTTATGGGTGAAAACAAGCTTCCACGCGCGTGGTATACATGTTGTCTTCGTTCCTGATATCCTAAGACTTCTCCAAAGGTTCAGTGGATCTCACATTGTTCATACGCAAGACGGCAAGAACTACATCTGTGTATAAATATATGTCGATGATTATCATCTTAGCTGCATCAACACCTGAACATTTTGACATATTGCTAAAAATTATGTGTTCAAAATAAGATGTAATTGATCGGCAAAAACTCCTTTTCTAGGAATACAGATTTCTCAAAGTCCTAGAGGCATCTTTATAACCAGTCAAAATAATGCCCTTGAATCTTTAATAGAAAAACGATTTGACTCTTGTACCCAGTGATACTCCAATGGTCGAAGTCCAAACTGGATGAGGATAAAGAAGGCAAGCCGTAGATCCGTCACACTATCGTGGTATGATTGCATCCTTCTTTACGTACAGCCAGTAAACCTGACCTACAATATGGCTCTATATGCATGTGTGCCCGGTATCAGGCTCGGCCTACCGAAAAGCACTTAAATGCGGTAAAAAGGATCTTTCAGTATCTAAAAGGAACCGTACATCGGGGACTATGGTATCCGAAGGATTCTTCGATTGCTCTAACAGCATTTGCAGATGCGGATCATGCTGGTTGTCAAGATACACGCCGTAGCACTTCTGGTAGTATGCAACTTTTGGGTGATAGACTTGTTAGCTGGTCGTCTAAAAGGCAGAAAAGCGCTGCGATATCCAGTACGAAAGCTGAATATATTGCTTTGTCCGGCTGTTGTGCTCAAATCCTTTGGATGAGATCACAGCTTACCGACTATGGCTTTGGATTCAATAAAATTCCAATGTACTGTGATAACAAAAGGCGCTAATGCCTATCTGCAACAACGTTTCAACCATTCCAGATCCAATCATATAGACATCAGATTTCACTTTTATCAAGAGCCTGTTTGAGATGGGGGATCGAACTTTACTTTGTCAATACGAAGTATCAACTGGCAGACATCTTCACTAAAGCTCTTGGCCGGAAAAGAATTGAATTTCTGATCAACAAGCTGGGAATGCGAAGTTTTACGCCGGAGACTCTGAAACAATTGAAAGATGAAGTTGATGAAGAGTAGTGGTACCTATTCAAATATCTTGTATCATATGTATATATTTTAAAACCATAAAAACCAAAAAGATTTTCATTTTTCAAAATTTTTATAAAAACAAAATACAAAAATATAAAATTTTAAAAACCAAAGAAAAAATAAAAAATGAGAAAATATAAAAAAGAGGTTAAAATGGCCTGTCATCAGAAATCGATAACATTTATGGTCATTAGAAAGTCATTCAATATTGATACGAGCTTGTAAATGAAAGTTCGAGCATAATTATCCAAATGTTTTCAAAAATGCCAAATGGTTTGCTATTAATTCTGCAGCAACCCCGGTCGATCATCTTCAGTCAAGTAATGTCTCAAAATGACAAACTTTGACCTCCACAACGGAATTTATTTCCCTCAGGATGAATACCTTATATTCAATGCAAGGATTGAGTTTACTTCTTGCAACATATACTTGTGCGTTCCTATTTACAAATTAAATTGTACGTGTCGTGTGCATTTATTATGTCAAATAAGAGAAATCTTATTTTTATTAGTAAAAAGTTGTCTTCATAATGAATCAGTGTTTTCAGCAATCACAAAGATTTTCAAACACAATTTGACCTCTCAAACAATGACAACAACTCTTTAAATAGAAAACGGGTCATCATTTGAGGGAGAGAATGTGTCATCCAATAATCTTTTAAAACGGTCTTTCAAAATAAGTCACAAATAAAAGGATAAATTTTTTTGATAATATAGATCATTAAAAACAATTTCAAGGGAGTTAAATTTAAATTAACTAAAGTGCTTTAGATGTCATTTGATTCAAACTTAGGGACTTATTGAAATATAAAGACCTAGTGATATAGGCTTTAAACGACAATCGATCAATATTGCAACACCTCATATTTTGTAAAGACTTATGGAATGCATGGAAATACATTCATAGTTTTAAAAGCCTTGAAGTTGATATCTCACGGAATAGATCAAGCTTAATATTCCTTAAAACACGATCTCGAGTATGTGTGCGTATAAAGTTTTGCTGATTCCGAGGTATCAAAACCAGCAAGGGGAAAGGAGTAGATGTATACTTGATAGTGTCCTTGGCCTTCTTTTGAGGTTAGCTTCTTTTGTCTTTTGAGGTTAGCTTCTTTTGATTTTAGTTTGTTTTTTGAATCTTTCGGGTGCACTATTTCAATCACATGGTGGAAGAGACATCTCGTCATTAGCCAGAAAGCATCATTGCGATCCCTAGGGGGGGGTTGGGGGGGGGGTGAAAAGGGGGGAAAAAAAAAAAAAAAAGTGTTAGGAGTATAATTATTTAAAACGTGAGAAAAGTTCTTTCTGATTCAATTAATGCTTCCTCAAACGGTCAATCCCTAAGCTTATTCTTAAACAGTAAATAAAATTTGACAAAAGAGGTAACACAAATGTATGAATGATTCCTTAAGTCATAGTATTTTGCAAAAGAAATGTAGAATCAATTTGGGACTTAGTTGACTTAGGTGCAATCTATATCGACTACTTAGAGGGAAATACTTGTGACATTCGAGATTTAATGACTTTGGTGTTACAATTTATATCTACTATCCTGAAGGATAGAAAGCGCTCATCCGGGACGTATTGACTTTGGTGTTGCGGTTCAAGGTTCTTGAAGGGTTAATTGTGTAACTTCAATAACTTGGGCTTTATACATTACGGGACTGCTTGATGCGGCTTGCAAGAAAGTACTGAACTACTTAAGTAAGGATTCTGTTTAGGGAAGCTAAGACAACATCACACCAACATCACCAATACCAAATAAGCACAAGTTACATATAGTATCTGAAATCTTGTTCATACTTAAAGTTTGAAGCAAATACTTACGAAACTTGGAAAGAAAGTTTAAGCAATACTGAAGAGTCTGGATAGAGAAAGATCATATTGACAACTTCTTGAAAAGAAAGAAGGTTAAATGAGGTGATATAGAAAGTTCATTGGCGGAAGATTATACGAAGGAGACCTAAGGCTGCATCAAAAGAACCATATGATTCTATCATGTGATGTTCTCATCATTCAGGTCAAACCTCGTATCATAAGAATCTTTGAAAATATATAATAGGTAGACTTAATGGGATTCTAAGGAGTGTCTTGAGTACAAAATTTTCAAGAATTTCTTAGTAAATTCAAAAATTTTCAAATTATTATACTCAACACTATCTTATATTCCCTCAAATATTAAGGGGGGGGGGGGGGTGAGCATATAAAATGTTCCCTGATAGTTTTGTTAACATTTGTCCCCGAACATTTAATCAATTGATATCCAAAAATAATCCAGATTAACATTTTGGATAAGGGGAGAAAATGTGATTAAACTGGACTTAAATTGTACTGGATTGTGATCATATAAAATGGACTCAAGGTACTCTACACTTAACATGTACTACGATTACGATGCACATGTTAAGGGGGAGCTTTTAGTGATAATGAAAAACTCTCAAAGTGTAAATCTTTTTGATATTTATATCAAACACTTTGATTGAATTTTCAATGGTTTTGAAGGGATTGTGATGTGAGAACCCGAAAAGACCGGCCATTTTCTTAAATTAATAGAGATATAAGGTGGTAGGCATAGTATTCAAATCCCATGATCCAGCCAGAACCAGAGGGATCTACCCAGGGATATCCACTAGTTAGTGTAGAAGTCCTTAGGTATGATACAAAAGGAGAAAAAGTGAGAATCGGGAATAATGCCGACTGAGATGGAGCTAACACTGGAACAAACCTAACAAGGTGTTAGTTATGAAGTCTCGGTAAGCATTGAAGGGGTTGAAGAATGAAAAAGAAATGTAAAGATAAAGGGTGAAAAGAAAGAAGCCCTCCATACACTTAGGCAGAAACCGGGTCAATACATAATCTATCGGAAACACGAAGTTGTTGTCCGACATTGAAGACAGTCATGGACCCAGTGACGCTAAGCTCAACCCTCCCCAGCCACTCAAGGTCTCTCAACAGACTCTTGTTTCATTTTTTCGGAGCGCACTCAAGTCCTCTCACAGACTCTAGTTCATTTTTTCAAGAGATTACACACATTTCTATCAACTTTCTCACTCCGAGTTAGTTGGTATTGAAAAGGTGGCAGTCTGCTCCAGCCTCCGATCACTAAATCAAAAGTGCACTATTGAGTCTAGAGCCAAAAGAGATCATCCATAAATCTCATTAGGACACGTGTCAAAATTATGCTTGCTATCTCACACAATGTGAATAACGAGAAAATATAAAGAGTCCTACGCATTATCCTTGTGATTTTGCCAGAACATCTGAGTGATACTTAAGTATTACATGAAGGAAATCCTGCTTTGCCAACATCAAACAAGCTCATGGTAGGTTACTATGTGCATTCTATACGACTCAAACTTGTGACAACCTGGAAAGAAACTATGGAGAGATTCTATAAGAAACAAACTTGTTCCAGATATGAATTACGATGATGATTGAATTTTTGAAATCTTAACACTCTCGGATGTGTCCAAAAACCACTTTAGTCAAGTGAAACGTAGATTGATTTCAAATCAATTTTTCTATTTCAACGGTGAGATAGTAACTCACTGGTTCACTCTTATCGAGTTGACTACTTTGAGAACTTCTGATAATGAAGAACATGCATGAGTTTGATGAATCTCGAATGCAAATGTGGTAGAAAGATTCTATACTTCAGCTGGAAATCATTCAAGGAGATTCTTCTTAAATTGAATCTACCTGATCAAAGGTTACTCCAAACCAAACACGGCGTATTACAAAGCCATATTCTTCCCCCTCTTTATTGCTAACTGTTTTAAAGCATGAAACTTAAAGATGCGGTAGGAAGTGTACCTGATTCCAGCTGCTCACAGATACATAACCACAATGCTCCACCGACGTCAAAACAGATAAAAGACAACATGAAAGCTCAAGTACATGTTTCAAGACTTACCGCTATCTGACACCGAACGTCTTTCTCGAAGTGACGAATTTGTTTAAAATTAAAGAAATTCAAGAAAGATGCAACATTAAAGCTATTCCGAAGTCCAACAAAACAAGAAAACCGGTAATGAGCATGTCCGGATACAGAAGTCACAAGATCACAAGATGACAAAGCACAAGATGACAAAAAGAGATTAATGCTTTTAGATGATCTCACAGTGCGCAAGATATATCTCCACTTAACAAGTAAAGATAAATGAACAAGCTCGAGCCTAAAGTCAAAGAATACTACAACATATCACAAGGGAAAATCAAGAATGAAGTTTACGAGCGAAGACATAAAGATGTAGTCATGTATGCTAGATTAAATGTTTGTAAATTGGAGTGGACCTCCCTTAGGTGGAGATAGTTGAACAAGAAAAGTAATCGGTCACATTCAAAATAAACTAGTCTTAGCCGTAGGTTAACTATAATAGCTTAGTAACTAATATGGCCCAAGCCCATGAGAAGCTTAGTAAGCCCATGGCCGGCCTTGTATTAGCAGATATACCTCTCCATGCTTGAAGAGGGTGTTGGATGATTCATTTCTCATTTAACACACAAGAATAAATATTTATCATCATCCAGTTACTTCTCTCTCTAGAAACATTCCAACCTACAATCTCTCTAGTTCTTGATAATATCAAAAATACTAGTATTCTTCATATAAAAGTACCTTAAGTGGTGTAATGGATGACGACCTAATTCATCAATGATACTATATCGCAATTCCATGTCTTAGTATAATACACTTATACTATTTAAGCTAAATAGATAAGTTATATAAGTAAATATTTATAATAAATAATTATAAATATATTTCGATAAGTCCATTCGGCACGCTTAGTTACCATAAATATACTATTTATACTATACACAATGAAACGTTTATTCATGTTAAACATTTTGAGAAGTTTCGGAAAAATGTACTTTTTCGTCTTTTAGTCGACTTATTAAAATAATAAAATAATAATATTTTATTATTATCTTCAAAATTACTTTTTAAGTAAAAATTCTAAGTATAGACTTTTTACGAAATTTCGACATGACCCGTACGTTTATACAATGTTTCCAAGGTTTTTAAACCTTACTTTCAAACACTTTTCACAATTTAACCACTTTTCGACAAAACCTCAAAATCGTATCTCGCCACGTTTTCCAAGTCATATTTCCTCAAAACGACCTTCGAATATATTTCATATTCACATTTCACTTTTCAAAAGTTCGCCGAAATCCTTAAAACGACTATTTAACGCTTATTGGGCTTTAAGGCCCAATAATGATCCATTAATAGATTTACATACATATATATTATGTTTTGGGCCCAATATAAAGCCCATTAGCGAAAATAAGTCCAAACCATGAGTAACAAAGTAACCCGAACCACAATAAACCCTAAATAAGCCACAGCTCACCAAGGGCTTATTGGGCCGTGTGCTTACAAGCTCCAAAATAAGTCCTCTAAGCTTAAAATAAGCTAATAAGCTACGTATCGAATTTGGTTATCACCATAAGCTAAAATAACAGTCTTCAAAAATATGACATACTAGGGTAATAACCAAAAATACCTCCCTCGTGTTTCTCTTCTTTGTCGTGAGCTTATAAGCTCGAATAACAATCAAAATAAGCTATTTAGCAACAAATGTTCTTCAACCATCACGACCACAATATCAAAACTAACAAAACTCTGTACCTCTTTTATGTTGGTTCGAACCCAAACCGAACCCTATATACCAATTGCAAACTTTTTATTTTCGATTTTTTTAACGATCGGGCCGTACAACTAACATCTATGCATCACTAACAACCCAAAAGGACAAGTAAAATTTAAATTTGAAAGGCTTACAAAAATGGTCTTCAAAATATATTTTAACGCGAACCGGACAACCTAAACGTTGTTTAAATGCTAACCTGTGCACTAGAATCAACCCGGAAGTACCCAAACTCTCATGTTTTTGATCAAATTTCAAAAATGAAGTGTGTATATGTGTTGCTTAGTTTGGACGCACCAAGGGAGAGAAAAGAGAGTGTGTGTGTTTTTTTTGATTCAAAATACATGTGAAATATATGTTTAGGGTCAAGCCAAAACATATGTACCAAGGTGACGTGTCGTTGTGTGGTGTATATTTTTGATGTTTCAAGTTTTAAATTTATATTTTGCCGACTTAACCAAAAACAACACTTTAACGGGCAGCGTACCTGGTCGGTGGTAGATTCGTGGTAAGTAGGGCGTCGAACACTTGAAGCAAGGTTAAATCTATCAATTTTTTTATATTTTGATTATCTAATCTATGAAAATTCTAATCTAAGTCAAACCTATGCTAAACTTATGTTAGTTCTAAGCCTAATTCTAACAGGTAAAAGGGGGGTTTCAGCTTGAGAGACTGGCATAGGTTGGTCGGTGACTATAATCAATTCAAGGGGGGGGGCCCCCCCCCCCCACTTTACCCATGCAAGCTAATTAAATAAAAAGAAAAAAAAAAAAAAAAAAAAAAAAAAAAAAGAAGATAAAAGACGTCGACCTAATGATAGAAAACTATATAACCATTATTAATCCAATTAGAACATGGTTTGTTTAATATAGTTCATGATTTCTTCTCTCGAGGGCATATCATTCTTATGACTTTAGGCGGGGGAACTTCTTCCTAAGACTCCGGACACAATAATCTTTTGTCACGGTTAAGCATCCACATAAAACATTCTATTGCTGATTATAATCTATCATAGGGATTAAAAAAGAAATGGTGATCTTTTAAACCCAACTCAAAGACTTTTACCCACTTACCACTTAATGTTAATTTAAACATAGTAGTTCCCACTTTTCCAACTATCCAATGGAAACAGAACTTGATTTGTTGAAATTATCCTAGGTTCACCTTTAGTCAACACGATCAATAAACCCATTGGCAATATCCAATTAACTAGTTAAGCCTGAAGCGTATCCTAGACACAGATTTAGAAGGACAATTATTTTGTGAACTATGCTTCTAGATGTATATATTATCTATATGAGAGCTATCCTAGACCTAGATAACTTGGACGTCACACAAGATCCAGTTGAATGATAAGTACGCAAACAAAATCTCGTATCCAAGTAACAAGTTGAAAAATCAAAAGAAAAAAGGGGGGGAAGAAAAACAAGCATTCAACTATAATCAACGAAATCGAGGATAAACAAAAACCAAACATTCGAGATCTTCACAAATAATGGATAATACCCGAATGTATTAGCCTTCAAACGTCAGAATAATACAAGAGCAATTATAGTAGCCAGTAAACTAACCGCGTTAACAATGATACCGAAATTGAATGATTACTAATGTATATGGAATTCCACGATGTCTCTATGTATTGGAATGCGTTGCAAGACCTATCTGCTCTTTTTTCTCCTCTAAAAATCGACTTTATGTGTTTTAGGTATCCAAGAATAAGATTAAGCACACTAGAAAACTCGTTTTTGAGTTTTGTATTTATAGGGTCCTGGAAGTCGGTTCGATACGGCGTCATCCAAGATTGGATACGGCGTATCCAGAGGATTGATACGGCGTATTGAAGGTTTTCTTGGATAGGGACCACGACTTAAATCTTCAGAAATATTATATTCATTCCATATTTCCAATACGTGCTATTGGTCTTCTTTGGAGACAAGCGTATTGAATCTTGTTTTCCTTTGTGGTCCTTGGTGAGTGCATGCACTGATACGCCGAATCTACCTTGATGATACGGCGTATAGGACCTCAAACAGTAATCGATAAAATATATCATTTAAGACCCATAATGCGCGCCCTTTGTAACTTCACAACGACTTCACATAATTAACTGCAATTCTCAAATGTAAACGATTAAGTAACAATTCTTTGCAATAATTATACAAAAATGGGTAAAAACCAGGATAAATGAGGCTATAAAAATGACGTTATTTGAATGTCCATCAAATCACCCCCACTTGAATCCTACTTGTCCTCAAGTAGCCTTTAGAAGTTTATAAAAATGTTATCTCCAAGATATTTTCCTTTAAAGCACGTATTCGATCAATTACAAGTACACAACCAAACACCTCACGAAATAGGAAGATGAAAACACTCAAATCACTCAACTAATCTATGTGGTAACATGTAACTAATGTGCTCAATTGCTCGGTTGTGACAAGTATTCTATCATAAGCTTGGCAAGGATACACATCTCCACCACTAAAGCCAAGGAGTAACAAGTTTATAAAGGTAAATACGGGTTTTTGTATGGAAAGGCTTACGGTTGATCATTCTACAATATTTTACCAGAAGTACCACTCCAACAAGGCAGCTGAAGCACACATACATGGCCGTAACGAAGGAATAGACATGTGTGTTCGATCACATCCTCATTCAAATTTAACCAACAGTTAGGATGAAGAATGATATAGGGTAGGAACCTTCTAACTTTCACCAAAAGTCGTAAACCAACGAGGCAGCTAAGACATGCATACATGGCCATAATGACGGAATAGACATGCACGCTCGAACAATCCTCATTCGCGTAAAACTAGTGGCTAATCATCAGGTGAGAGGGAAGTAAATTGTTGAACAAATAGAGTAAGACTTAAGATACAAGTTCCTAGACACTTTTTTCCAGACCGTTACCATGATTAAGACACAATTATTTACAACGTCTTGATCATCGATCAAAAACAACAACCTAAGTTGGCGTTCCCGTAACGGTCAACTTCCCAATCATCCCAAAACTTTATATACTCTACAAGGCAAGTGACGATATCTTCTACTTTGTACAATACTCTACATCGTTGATTTTTTAGACGTATCAACGAATAATCAATCCTTCGTGTAATTCATTCGGTAGATGCAAAACGATTATCTTCAAAGATTCTTTCTCTTTCTTTTTGTATTTTTCCTTTTTTTGCTAACTAAACTTCAAATCTCGATGTAGTTTCACCATCTTTACGATCATAATAATTCCGGATAATTCGTTCGTTAGTTCTTTGTTCTTCGAATTCACCATTAATTGTGATGGTAGTAAAATCACATGAGTTTTGACTACTAATATACATTCCCATTTGCAATGTGCAAATTTCCAACCGCACCAAAGATAGAAAATGACACAAGACTCGAGAAATACAAACTTTACACTTTAAGCAACTAGCAACTGTAAATTAAACTTAATCTAACAGGGCAGGATAAGGTGTAAGGGTGTAACGAAACAAATAGTTGGTGTAATTCCTAAAGGATTGGCTCTACGGGTTTTTTCTAGTGGATCTTCACTCTAAAGATGCGAGTGGAAAAGGGTTTAAATTGGAGGTTAACTAACCGGTGTAGTTAGTTAATAAGCAACATGTAAAGGCGATTTGGGTGTAATCCTTAAATTTACCAATTTAAACAAGTTACTCCAATTAAATCCATAATACTCATCACTGTGGTCTCGAATAGATATACCAAGCCAAGTTCTAAAGTCTACAACATCACCGGCACACTCATATTTTGTGGAATTTGGGTAAACATTTGGAAACGGAAAGGTTAAATCCTCACAATATCTAACAAGGGTTATTGTGTGCGGGTTATGTATCATGCAATTTCACAAAAGTATGCTTGAAAAAATTTTAAATTTGAGCATAATTTAAGCATTTTAGTGTGAAAAATAGGACAAGTAAACATTCTAATTCTATCCCCCACTTGAATTATACAACGTCCTCGTTGTATATATAAAATATTAAAAATGAGAATTAAAAAGAATTAGAATGAGAAACTCCCCTGATATTTGCTCGGTAGGGATTTTTTTTTTTTTTTCTCCATGTTGAGTAGATTAGCAAGCTTATGTTGAAACAACCGCCTTGAAGTTTCAAGACTCCAACACTTTAAGACCTCCAGATTTGTAAATTCTCCACCAATATTCGTCGATATTTCTTTGCTTCCAAGGTCTTGTATATAATATATGAAAAATGTGCATTCCTATCTTGGCATCTACGGTTAATTTAAACTAAACAAACTAAATAGGAGTCAGTCTAGTGGATACGCCGTATCATATTAATGAATACGCCGTATTCCAGAACTGACAATAATGTTTTTAAATAGCATAAAAAGTAAAGACTGATAATGTCTAGACAATCAATACGCCATATGGTATGGAGCGGATACGTCGTATTGATGTCTGGGAAGATAGACTCGATAAAATTAAATAACAATTCGGGTTGTCTCCCGGGAAGCACTTTTGTTTACATCGAAGTCTTTAAGTTAGACTTTTCTTCAGCTTCTATTCACTCGGCTCTAGTCACCATCCATCCCTCGTCCATTATCCGAAAGATTTCTTGGTAAGCTTGGCACGCTTCTTCTCTTGTGATTGTAAGATCGTCGTATTCGTCTTCTTTTACATCAACATACTCTTCATCATTATTGAACGAATATTTGATCATCATATATCTCCTTATATTGCACACCAGTAGCTCATGAACTTCACATAATTCTTCTCTCTCATTATCTCCATGATTGATCTCATAAGCATCATCATAGTTTGTATATATGTTCCATCGTCTCTTTTGTTTGTAACGTGACTCATCATCATCTTCATTGATAAATCCTTCCATGATAGCTTTGTTTCTTAAAGCCTCATCTTTAAGTTCACTATCTTCTAAAGCCTCGTACCACTCGTAATCCTGATAATGGAGTTGGTTTCCAATAATGTAAGTTCCGAGTAAGTTTCCTTCATTACAGTATCCATCATTCTTCCAACTACATGTTGGCCATTCCAAACATCCAGTTTTATAGTTGAAAGGCTTGCAAGTGTGTTTAACATGCGTGGGTTTGGTCCAAACTCCTGCGTTAGTCCATGGCTTCTCATCGACCCATGGTACGTCTGTCGGAACCCAATATATCACTTTCACTTCATTATGATGAAACAAGAAAAATAAGATTAGAAGAATGGAAGAAGTTTTAGAGAGAAGTTAGAGAGAGAAAGGTAGAGAGAAGAAAAAGATGGATGATTACTTGCAAAATTACAAATGAGAATTAAC
>BQNB010116899.1:0-19353 GCA_026074375.1 Tanacetum coccineum
ATTTAGGAAGATCCAATCAAATAGTCATCACTAAGTCTCAAACTCTTAATGGTTTACTCCGCTCCTTCCTGCTCAAAGCATCAGCAACAACATTCGCTTTCCCCGGGTGGTAACGGATCTTATAGTCATAATCACTGAGCATTTCTAACCAATGACGCTGCCTCATATTTAGCTCCTTTTGATTAAGAATGTGTTGTAGACTCTTGTGATCCACGAACACCGTATACTTGGTTCCGTACAAATAGTATTTCCAGAGTTTTAGAGAAAACACTACCGATCCAAGTTCTAAATCATGAGTTGTATAGTTCTTCTTAAGAATTTTTAATTGGCGTGATGCATAAGAAATTACTTTCTCTCTTTACATTAATACAACACCCAATCCCTTGTGTGACGCATCGCAATAGACTACAAAATCTTCGCTTCCCTCAGGTAAAGCCAGAATTGACGCACTACACAACTTCTGCTTTAATAACTGGAAAGCGGTTTCCTGTTTGTCACCCCAATCGAACTTAACTCCTTTCTGAGTAAGTTTGGTCATCGACTTGGCAATCTTTGAAAATCCTTCGATGAATCTTCGGTAATACCCAGTAAGACCTAAGAATTGGCGAATCTCCGTTGGCGTATTAGGGGATTCCCATTCCTTTATGGATTCGATTTTGGTGGGGTCCACATGAATGCCTTGACTATCAATCACGTGGCTGAGAAATTGTACCTTAGGAATCCAAAATTCATATTTAGAGAACTTAGCATACAACTAATTGCCTTAAGATGTTCTTCATGCTTCTTCTTGTTCTTGGAGTAGATAAGGATATCGTCAATTAAGACAATCACGAACTTATCCAAAATGGCTTGTATACGCGGTTCATGAGATCCATAAATACCGCTGGTGCGTTTGTCAAACCAAATTACATAACTTGGAACTCGTAATGACCATACCGAGTTCGAAATGCCGTTTTTGGATTATCCTCTTCTCGTACTCGAAGCTGGTGATAACCTGATTGCAAGTCTATCTTAGAATAAACACTAGATCCTTGTAGTTGATCAAACAAATCGTCGATCCTTGGGAGTGGATAACGATTCTTCACTGTCAGTTTGTTTAGTTCCCGATAGTCAATGCACATTCGAAATGACCCATCCTTCTTTTTGACAAACATGACCGGAGCTCCCCAAGGTAAGGAACTGGGTCTTATAAAGCCCTTTTCGGATAGTTCTTTTAGTTGCTCCGACAACTCTTTCATTTTAGAAGGCGCCAATCGATAAGGTGCCCGTGCTACAGGTGCAGCACCATGTATCAAATCGATTTGAAATTCCACTTATTGAGCCAGAGGAAGACCCGGCAAGTCCTCAGGGAATACATCAGGAAAATCTCGAACTATCGGTACGTCCTCAAGTCGCTTCTTCTCTGACTTGTCTTCTGTCTCCTTTGTAGTAACATTTGCCAAAAAGACTAGACATCCTTTTAGCATGTATTCTTGTGTTTTGGTGTACGGAGTTAAAATGTGACAGATGAGCCTCGTTTCCCCGGTTGCTTCTGTCACCGTGAACGATTAGAGTTTCATTTCCCCAGGGGATACGAACGATCTTCTCGGTACACACAATGATTGCTTGGTACTTTACCAACCAATCCATACCAATTATAGCGTCAAAACTACCAAGTTCTACGGGCATTAAGTCTATGTTGAATGGGTGGTTCAGGATGTTTAATGTACAACCCCTAAGGATAATGTTCAACCCAATTATTCTCCCGTCGGCTAGTTCAACGTCATAATAGTGATCTAAGGTAGATGGCGTGATATCAATTTGAGAGCTAAATGCAGTAGACACAAAGCTTCTATCGGTACCAGTATCCAATAAGACAGAAGCATAGCGGTTGTTTAGAAGAAACGTACCCGTCACGACGTTTGAGTCTGGGTCAGTCCCTGCACGGCCTACCGCATACACCTTCGCTGAAGTATCGCCATTTCCACATTGGTTACCACTATTGTTGTTGTTCTTTAGCTTTGGACACTCCCTCTTGAAATGCCCTTGGGCTCCACACTCAAAACAAGTAGGTCTCTGACCCGACCCGGTGCCCCTCTGATTGTTAGCATTGTTGGCATTTATCGTACTCCTACAGTCACGGGCAAAATGGCCAACTTTGTTGCATTTGTGATTTTGGAGCACATGGACCGTCATGGTGAATATTTCATTTAGCCCATAGGGGTTTAGATCCCCCGTATAGCTTCTTCTCACCAGTCCTTGCAGTATAGGACCGACTAGTGTTCTGCCTCTTGTTTTGTTGTTGTTGGTTCTGAGTGTTCCTTGAGGTGTCCTTAAACTTCCTTTTACTCTCTGTCTGGCGTTTAGCCAATGTGCAGATTTTCTTATCCATTAGCTCGGTTGCAATTTCAACTGCATCTTGCATTGTCTTTGGTTTAGACGCCACTACACTCCCATGAATCATGTCGGGAAGACCACCGACATATTTTTCAATTTTATCATACTCTTCGGGAAACATCCTCTCGCACAACAAAGCCAATTCCTGAAAGCGTTGGGTATAACTTGTCAAGTCAGTACCCTTCACCTTAATATTCCAAATCTCCATTTCCAGTTTCTTGATTTCATTTTGATTACAATATTTGTCAGTCATCATTTTCATGAGTGTTTTCCAAGGCATACCGTAAGCGGCATCATGACCAAATGTCTTGACATGAGTGTTCCACCATGTTAAAGTAACTAAATGGAGAGTGCAAGTAGCAAACTTGACTTGATTCTCAACTGTACAATTACTGATGTGGAAAACAGACTCCATTCTTTCAAACCATTAAGATAGACCGGCAACTCCTTCCGTGCCTTTGAAGTTTAATGGTTGACAATTGAGAAAGTCAGTGTAAGTACATTCACGGGTAGTATGTTCTGTCCTTCTAACACTCGTTCCCGAATTATGGCTATCATCGCCATTCATATTTCTGTCAGCATCACGTGCTGCCAAAGCGGTAGTAACACCTTGGTCAATCATTGCCTGAAGCTGGGCATTAGTGACAGATGTGGTGTTGGTTGTTTCTGGGGTTGTGTTTAACCTCGTGGCTCTTTTTGGTGCCATTTTCTTTAATCACAAGAAAATATAATACCTGTTAGATTTTGCAAAATCATAACCATGACATATACACAATAAGTACAGAGAGATCACAACACACAGTTAAACATACAACTGAATTGAATATTAACAATGGTGTAGCTAAATCGACATTCATTCATAACAAATTTGATTACAGACATGACATAATACCACCATTCCATATACAATTGGAAAACATACATGATTGGTTCAGATACAAAATGATCACAACGATTAGGTTACAAAAATATACAACCTAAAGCCATACTAGCCGGGAGTTACCCGTAATACTTAGTAGGCTGTACAAAATAACTAGCCATAATAAGATCTACAAACTGCTACCAGCCTCCTCTAGTGCATCTGGCTGTGCAGGACCATTAGCGGGTCCCTGCTGCCTCTCAAACTCTGTCATCTGGGTCTATAGTCTCTTCAGCAGCTTTAGTACCTCAATGAACTGTGCCTGTCTCCTGCGGTCCGCTGCCAGTAACTCTGTAATCGCCGCCTGTCTCCTGCGATCCGCTGCCCGCAACTCTGTAATCACTGCCTGCTGACCCAATACAGTAGTACGCAGTGACATAACCTCTGAATGTGCAAGATCACTCGTGTCCATGGATCGTCCCCAAGCCTCTCAAGACATACTAGCCTCTTTCTCCATTAGTAAAGGTGTACGAGCATGTGCACGCCTATTCCTATACAACATGTTGAGCCGACCAGCCATCAGCTGTCGCTTAGTCTGCTCATCATCCAACCTCACATAGATCTCGTCTGTGTCTTGCCTAACCCTAGTGGCAAACTCTGTCATCCGTCGACCCGACTCTGTGTCATCAGTCGCTGGTGCCCCTGGCATGTCTACCAGCATCTCATCCTAAGTGTCGGTGATCCTATAACCGACATCTCTCTCTAGATCACGCCTAATCTCCCTATCCATGGTGGCAACAAAACCATAGTCTGCCCTAAAACCTCCAGTCGGTCTAGCGGCAGCAGCAGACGAGCTCTCTCTGACCTCGTACCTAGGACCAAAAGCAAAACATAACCTCTTCCGAGGTGGTAAGCAAACCTCAGGCCTGTCCGCTCCATGGTCAACAGAGGGTAGCAGCAAAGATGGTGATGAAGTAGGTAGCGGTATGGGTAAGAGTGGTGGTGTCCCTGATGGAGGTGTATCTGCTTTGGTGTGGGAGAGTATGATACGGTGCCTCGGCTCTCAGCCGGATCATGGCAGCTTTGTATCCTAATAGATAAGTAGGACTAGCAGGTGGTGTAGATGATACAGGTAATGGTGATAGTATCGGGGGTAGTAGTAGAGAAGGAATATAAGGCAGTGGTGATGAACATGGGGAAAGTGGTGATGGTGGTGAAGTAGGTATAGCAAGGAGTCTGACAACCTTTGTATCAGACCAAAATGGTGTAGGTGGCTTATCTCGGATCGATATCCTAGCAGTAACCCGGTATGCAGGATGTGGTGGTGGTGTGGCCGCAGACTTGTCGGTCTCAAACGGCTCAGTCTCCTCAGCAGATGAGGCATGATCAACAGCTGGTAAAGCAACAACTGTAGAGTCGGCAGGAGCTAGGTGCTCCTCCTCCTCCTCATCCCCCTCAATATCAACATCATCATCCTCATCATCATCGGATGACTCATCCTCATCATCGCCATCATCTCCTCCGTCAATAGGATAATCAGCAGGATCCTATTTAGGGTCCTCATGATCATCCTCCTCCAGATCCTCCTCAGGATCTGACTCAGGAACATAGCCTGGTGAATCAGCAGTGGGTGAGGCAGCAGCAGGCAGTGGTTGCTCCTCAGCTAGGACTACCTCATCCTCTGGTGGCATGAACTCTAGATAAACCGGCTCTAGAATAAGGTCTGGTAAAGGTGGTGCCTGCTCTGGCCTCTCAGGCCAGCAGTAGTTTCTGGTGATGGTGAGGCTCTAGAAACAGATCTAACATATGGGTATCTAGCATCCAGGGAAAGTCCCTTGTTAATCGGGTCTAAAACTCTTGGGGATTCCAATGAATAGTCTGCTTAAGCCCTCAAACGGACTGGATTCCTCTGTGTATGTAACGTGAAATCCTTAGATCTGGACATATGACTGTATTCTAGAAATCCAAAATAGTATATTAGTATTTATATATAAGACTCTTTTAGTAATATACTTTTTTAATATAACGTATATTAATCATGGGAATGCTTCTTGTCTAATCAACTAATGCTAACAACTAGTGTTATGTATGTATGTCCCATGTGAAATCCCTTTTGTCCTATGAATGCAATGTTTGAAAACGGTTATAGGTCCAACAAAATCATTTGACCTTGGTTCTCTATAACCTTGGCTCTTGATACCAAATTGACACCAACCCAAATATGAATCGCAGCGGAATATGGGTTCTGAGGGTGTTACATCATTGATCTTAACACAGATAATATAAGAACGACCAAAAAGTCATTTAAAACTGATACATTGGATTTAACAAAGCGTTTGTAACAAAAGCCCGAAGCTTTACTTGTTCATTGTTTCCTAAAATACAAAGATACTAGTTCATAACAAATATCCTAAAATGAAATGCAACCATAAATCCTTTAACATGTGGACTTACAAAATATAACCACCATTGTTATCCCTTTGCACCTCGTGCTTATGACCGCCTACAAAACATTGCTTTAAATAGGTTTCCAACATATTGTTGAGTGAATTCATAGATTATAAATGTATAATGTAGGACCGCAAGATTCCCTCATGATAATGCAACAGATGCAAACATTATAAAATGTAATTACGTTTTCCTAAGCTCATGGCACTAAAGCTCGACATGTATGAAATGCAATATAAATTGCAACATGCGTGATGATGTTCTAACCCGCAACATCCTATGTCCGACATGGTATACGTTTGTTTGTCCAGTGATAGCTAATCACCCGAACGGGGATGTCAATCCCAAATAGATCTATTTATAACATTCGCGCTCACAACAGTAACTGACAGTTCATGATTATGGGCTCAGATGGGTTATCGCTACTTAGGCAAACATGTAATCAAGTAAAATGTACACTTGAATCCAATTTGTAAAACATGCATATGTTTCTTACCCCAAAACTTGTAAATCATTATAAATGTAAAACGTGGGGCTATGAACTCACCTCGAGTAAATGAATATCAAGTATATCACAGAAAATGCGTCAGATAAACGCCGAATGCAACCCTAACAAAAATCATGTAAAACGTGGGGCTATGAACTCACCTTGAGTGAGGGAATATCAAGTATATCACAGAAAATACGTCATGGTAATGATCGAGTGCAACCTAATCCAATATAGGTCGTATATGTACTAATCACTTTGAGTAACTACTACCATATACAATTCTATATAGCTTAATCATCATCTAATCATTTTAGTGAAATCATGTTAATAAAGTTAAAACGATTATAAATAGTTTGAAAGTAACAACGACACAATTTCTTCGTTTTAAACCCGTTTCTTATGCCCACGCTTTCGTATTAAGACGACATATCAAATTATGACATTTTTGTATTTCATGTCCTCTGGTGAACAGTACTTTTTACTATTCACACAAGTTATAAAGTTATTTCTATAGTTTTAGTTTCGTAAAACCCGTAAATAGCGTATCTTATTCGTTATAGCTCCGTTTTTAGCGATTCTTTCGAGTACGTTCTCGTAATTAAAAGTTCTACTTATATATGATGTTTTCCAAAAATAAATGTCTCTGATGAACCGTAACTTTTTATAAAATTATTTTTATAAAAGTATTAATTATCGTAAACTCGTGAAATTCATAACTCTTTCGTTATTGATTGTAAAATTACGATTCTTATTGTTTTGGAATCCCAAAAATATGTAAAACCTGTTAAAAATAATAAACCTTTTATATCAGAAGTATTTGATAACTTGTTTTTATAAAATTTATTTTATAAACCCAGTATTAACGTAAAACGTATATTTGTCGTATCTTTTTCGTTATAAGGCAGTTTTTCGAGTTCTTTACATATTTGGAATTTGAAATCAATATGTATACTTATTTATATAACTTGTTTTATGTACTTTTCAACTTAGTAAATTACCACAAGTCTTCCTCAACTCTTTATACCCTATGTCATACATATAATAATGTCCATAGTCCATATTTTGTCCACATGAGTCCATGATAACAAGATTAACAAGTCATTTACAACACTTTTTGTTCATAACCTATAATAAGTAACTTTTAATTACAAGTTTATACATAACCTTTTTATACATAAACCAAGATTGTACTACACTTATAATCCCATTATAACATGATATTATCAACAACATAACATATGTAAAAGTGTACAAAATCATAATCACAAGTAAAAATGTGTTTTACATGTTTAAAAGCATCCTAATGGTGATTTTTCTACATAGAACATATATACTCATAAAATCATAAATGTAAGGAAATAAAGAATTTTAGATAACCTTAGAGTGATGTAAGATGATGGAAAATATGATCTAAACACTTGTTTAGATGAAAAACCCAAGCTTCCACAATTATAAAACCCTAATCCAAAACAAAACCCTAATCTTGCAATAACTTGCTTAAACCTTGCAATTGCTTAACCAACCCTTCAAAACATCTTAGGTTATCATAGGAATGATGTAGGAATGTGTGTAATTGTTGTAGGAAAATTTTGTATGGATTTATATATGGGGTGTTTGTTTGCCGTGGGTAAAGAGAGGACCAAGAGAGGATTTTGTGTTGTTTCACTTAGAGAAATATTACATGTATGTGTTACTTGCACTTGCTAAAGAATTATATACAAAGAAGACTAGTCCAAGGTGGTATAGTAAGTCTTTGGTCAAGATATGTTGAAGTCTTGCAAGAATTAACTAAGTGTTCCCTAATAGTTGAGAACATCTCATGAAAACAAGGAGAAATATTTTCAAACTAGATATTTTTGTATAAGTCCATCCATGTCCGGTTTTGTATGTATATATGTGATGATATTTTGTAAACTTTGGGTATTGGGTACAATTGTGGGTATTTGTTGAAGCGTAGAAAAGTTTTGGTGGTTCCGGGAATGCCTAAACGTATTTTATCGCGAAACATAAACACTTTACGTAACCAATAAAAATAAAATGAACAAAGTTAATAATTATACTTAAAATAATTACCTAACACTTGCTTGATGTAAACATTTAATTGTTTGATGCCCGTTTACATTGAACGATAATTTTTAGCTTACGCGATTGAACTTAACGATTACGATTTAAAAGCAAACGCGTACAATACTAAAAATAAATAGTGAATATATTGACATTGTAAATGACCCTAAAACACGGGGTGTTATAGAAGACATAAAACAAAAGAAGTTGCTTTTGTTTTGAACTTGAGATCTTAAGGTTCTCTCGTTTAGATTTCCTTTGACCGTTTCTATGGGATGATCTTTAGATTCTTTGATATTAACAATTTATTTGTTTAATGGTTCATTTTCCTTTTCTTCTATATCTTCTATTTGATTTTCTATGACTTGACTTTCGATAATATCATCATCTACTAAAGGTGATGACTTAGGAGGTGGACTTGCGTTGAATCTTACATTTAAAGATTCTTTAATCCTCATGGTTTCTTTGTTTAGAATTATATATGCTTTACTATTAGGTGAATAATCAAGAAAGACGCCTTCGGTTGATTTTGGGTCGAATTTAGTAAGACTGTCTTTAGTATTAAGAATAAACATTTACTACCGAATATTTTGAAATATTCTAATGAAGGCTTCTTACCTTTGAAAAGCTCATAAGGAGCTTTTCCAAGGAAAGGTCTAATTAAGATTCTATTCAAGATATAGGTTGCGGTATCGATGGCATTATACCAAAACTTTTGAGGGATAGATTGTTCATTAAGCATAGTCCGACTCATTTCTTGTAAGGTACTATTCTTACATTCAACTTCCCCATTTGATTGTGGAGTACATGGAGCTAAAAAGTTGTATGTGATACCGTTAGCATCACAAAATGCTTCAAATTGTACTTCATTATCAAATTCCCGACCATGTTTCAAAAATCTAGTCCAGCTATATCTTGAGTAGTCATCGACAATGACCAAAGTATTTACCTCCATAACTTTGAACCGCCGACGGACCAAACAAGTCTATGTGCAAAAGTTCTTGACATTTTGTAGTTGAAACTATGTTTTTAGCCTTATGGCTTGTGTGTACTTGTTTTCCTACGTTGCACGCGTCACAAAAGTGACTTTCAAACTTTAGCTTTGGTAAATTTCTAACAAGATCTTTAGATGATAGCGATTGAATAAGTCACATATTGGTGTGACCTAATCTTCAATGCCATAAGGTCGAAGTATCATCCATTGAGGCTAGACAAAGACTATCTTTAGGTGAATTCCCCATTTCATTATGTAAAGACTATTTTTCCTAATCCCTCTTCCTATGGTAATGTCGTCTTTGAGAATTTCACTACTAGTTTCAATAAAAAGGACTATGCACTTTTTATTACAGATTTGACCTATGCTTAGTAAATTAAAGCTAAGATTTTCTACATGACTAACATCATGAATAGTCAGAGAGTTATGAGAAATCATACCTTTGCTGATGATCTTGCATTTAGTGTTACTTACAAACACTACATTAACTCCATTTATAGCTTCATAGGTTAAGAAGAGATCCTTATTACCCGTCATGTGTCTTGAGCAACCACTATCTTTGATCCATTCATCGGGTTCTAATTTGACTTTTAGGCGTACCTAAAATCATAAAAGAACTCATGCATTTGGTTCCTAATATCTCATGGGTCCGTTTGTGCTATACTTGTCGTTTGGTTTGTTCATGTAAGGATATGGTGGACAAGGTCCCCAAGGACTAAAGTTAGAGGGTTGAAATTGGTATCCTTGTTGTGTTGAATAGTTTCAACCAACTTGGTGATAGTTACTTTTAGGATATAAGGTGTTGCGTCTCCTATGGGGCATTTTAGGGCGTCTTTGGATTTTACTTTTTCCTAATCCTTGACCAAGTTTCAATGCCGGTGTTTGTTTCATATTTTCTATAGTAGTATTAGGCAATGTTTTGTTAGTTATGTGCACCGAACTAGTTCTTTTTATTATGTTTGAATCCAAATTTTCACAAATCTTTGCAGAGGGCCAGTTCCCTACGTCTGAACTGGCCGGTTCTCTAACAGAGGGAACCAGCTTAGCCGGTTCTACAGTGGGCATTTTCCCACTTTCTTGACTCTTTTTTCCTATTTTTGTGTTGCTAGTTGAAGCTATATCCTCTATGAATCCAAGCCCCTTTTTATGTTTTCGTGTTCTTTGATTTTCAATGATTTCTTGCCAGAAATAGCTACTATTTTCAAAGTTAGCAAGTTTTAAAGAAAGTGACTCAATCATGGAATGGAGTTTGGCACAAGACTCACATTCTACACTAACTTCCTTATTCTTCTCTAGTCATTCTATCCTACTCTTAAGTTCACAAACCTTGTTGTCTAGGATTTCATTTTTATTTTTTAAGAGTTTGTTTTTGTTTATTATCCTAAGACTAATTTTGCATAACTTGTTGTACTCATTTTGCAATGACTCGCTATCTAAAGATGTACTATTATTGTAAGGAGTGTTGGATAGTACCTCATTGTTGTCGAGTACCATGAGAGAAATTTCATCTTTCTTGGGGTCGTCTTCTTCTTTACTATCACTCCAACATCCTCCAACAAAGGCCTTTTGGTCGTTAAGGGAGTGTTTGGGACAATCACTTATAAAGTGATTCGGGTCACCACACTTGAAGCATCTTCGCTCCACTTTTCCCTTCTTCTCCTCCTTCACTTTCAGATGTTCTTTTTGTCGTCTAAAGGTTGACGGACAAACTTTCATCTTCTTCTAAAAAATTTCTTGAAATCTCTTACGACCATGGCATATTCTTCATCACTACCCGAACATGACTCCTCTTTGTCACTTGATATTTTCCTTGCATTTAGAGCAAGAGATTTGTACTTTTCCTTCTTGATCTTAGAAGCCTTTTATTCCTTCTCGAGTACTACCTCATAGACTTTTAGGTTCCTGATGAGTTCATCTAAAGGTAGTGTCGATATGTCCTTGGATTCTTCTATCGCATTTACTTTCGGACGCCATTTAGTAGGAAATGCTCTCAAGAATTTCCTAACATGATTACGACTTGAAAAAGATTCGTCAAGTGCTTTTAAAGATTGAATAATAGTATTAAACCTAGCAAACGTGCAATCAATGATTTCATCATCGAAAATAACAAATTCTTCATATTTTTGAACAAACAAATCTATTTTATTATCCTTAACTTGTTTGTTACTTTGATGAGTAATTATAAGTGAATTCCAAACATCTTTAGCGGTTTTACAAATGAATATTCTCTCATATTCCTTTTTATGGAAAGCATTGTATAAAACCATTTTAGCCTCATCATTTTTAGAAATCATTTTCTTATGGATCTCTTCAAATTTTTCATAAGGAATGACTTCTTCCTTAAAGGTATCTTGATTTTAATGGTAGGTTTGTAATCACCATATACTATAATATGCCAAAGATTAATATCTTTAGACTTCACATAGGTTTCAAATCTATTTTTCCAATATATAAAGAAATTAGCCTCAAAGAGAGGTGGTCTTTGCATATATTGACCCTCTTTGTAGTTTTCTGAATCCATTATCGTTTAAAGATTAAAATACAATATATTTTAAAAACTTTAGTAACCTAGCTCTTGATGCTAATTATGGAAAACTAGAAAGGGGGTTGAATAGTTTTACCGTTTTAAATTTTCTTTTCGAGAGTTAGATTTAAATTTATGTGAAGTTGACGATATTGATGTTTGTATGATATATGAAGTAAGTATAAAATGCAAGTAAACTAAATAAAGAGTAAGAAAGATAAAACCGAGACACAAGCATTTATAGTAGTTCGGCTACAAGGACACCTTCCTTGCCCTACTCCACTCCCCAAGTCACCTACTCGAGAGTTTGTAAACACTAGTCACCAATCTCCTTTATCAAGTGGAGAAGCCTCACAACGTCGCTTACACCCTTTTAACGGTACAAAGCTAAATATCGGATTCTAACAAAGGTAGAATCAACCCAATGCAATCACACTTCTTTCATAAGGATGATGAATGATACAACAACTACTAAATGATGTACAAGATACAGAAAAGTGATCTTGATAATGTGATGGAGATACAAAACAAGGTTGCTTGAACTTTGATCGTCTCGTCTGCTATTTCGACAATTTCTTCTAGAAAGAGAATTACATACAAATGATATATGAAAGCTATCTAGATCTAAAAGTATGAGAGAAATGAGATTATAAGAGAGATTAGAATGAGAATGAGTGAGTACAAACATGAGAAATGGCTTGGTATTATAGGCATAATCTGGCACTGTAGCATGGTTCCGTTGGTTCCTTCTGTAGGAGGGAACCGACCAGTATAAGCCAATGGAACCGACTGTCTTGTAGCCCGGTTCTATCTGGTTCCTTTTACCAGAGGGAACCGGCCAATGTAAATCCATGGAACCGGCATTCTGACACACAATCCAAAATTTAGATTGCCAAATCTTGAAATATCATATGTAATCTTGGTTGATTTGCCTAAGATATGGTAAGATGATTATGTCATAAATGATGTAAAGAAATAAAAATATTAAAAGTCTAAGATATGAAATGTATGTGTTCTAGATTTTTTCTTTGAACGATTTTATGAATTGTTATTGACAAAACACGAGAAGATCGTAAGATCGAAATAAACATTTTTATTGGTTTATCTGTATTAACATAAAGCCTCTCCCAAAGAATGTTACCCCCTTCCAGAGATCAACTGGAAGGTGGAATCCCTTTTAGGATTCCGATTGAAGTGTTTCCTGGATGCCTACAAAGGCGACCATCAAATACAAATGGCCAAGGAAGACAAAAACAAAAAAGCTTTCTTCGTAGGAGAGGGAGTATTTTGCTACCGGAAGATGCCCTTCGGTCTGAAAAATACAGGAGCCACTTATCAAAGATTAGTAGATAAGGTATTCAGCTATCAAATCAGGCGAAACCTTAAAGCTTATCTTGACGACATGGTAATCAAGAGCATTTCTGAAGAAGACATGTTGAAGGATATTCAAGAGACCTTCGACAGATTCAGATCCATTGACATGAAGCTTAACCCAAAAAGTGTTCTTTCGGTGTCAAAGAAGGTTCATTCCTAGGACATCTCATCACCAAATAAGGAATAAGGGCTAATCCCTTAAAAGTCAAGGCAGTAACTGACCTAAAACCACCAAAAACACTAAAGGATGTGCAGAGCCTCAACGAGAAGCTGGCAGTACTCAGTTGATTTCTCTTGAAGGGTGTCAAGAAGTCACTTCCTTTCTTTAAAACACTCAAGAATTGTACAGACAAGAAGACTATACAATGGACTACAGATGCCGAAGAAGCTTTCTGAAAGGTAAAAAAATTCATGGAAATCTTACCAACACTTACTGCCCCAATCAAAGATGAAGTGTTAGTAATGTATGTCGCAGCTTCGACAGAAAGCATAAGTGCTGTTTTGCTCTCAGAAAGAGAAGAAAGACAAGTGCCTATCTACTTCGTAAGTAGGGTATAACAAGGGGCATAACTCACTATCCAAGATCGGAGAAGCTCATATTAGCTCTCGTCCATGTTGTAAGAAGACTCTGAAGGTATTTTCAAGCACACCCTATCCGAGTGCTGACTGACGCTCCCATTAATCAAGCTCTCGCAAGTCCTAAAAAATCCGGATGAAAAACAAAATGGGCCATTAAACTAGGGGAACATGACACTGAATTCAAGGCGCGTGACTCTGTCAAAAAATAGATACCAAACGATTTTCTCATCGAAATGCCCTCCGAAGAGGATGACAAGATAAAGACCAGCAAGGTAAAATCTAAAAAAGAAGGTCTAAAGTTGGAAAATACATGGAAGCTATACACTGATAGAGCCTCAAGCTGTGGTGGCTCAGGTGCTGTATTGATGCTAATCAGCCCCGAGGAAAAGGAATACACGTACGCTCTGCGGTTCGAATTTGAGACCACGAATAACAAAGCAGAGTACGATGCGCTGCTAGCAGGCCTGCGAATAGCAAAAGAAATGGAAATCAAAAGCCTGGCCATCTTCGTAGATTCCCAACTAATAGTCAACCAAGTAAAAGGACTCTTTGAGGCCAGGCAACCTGCCATAAAGCAATATTTAGAAAGTACAAAAGAGGTCTTGAAGGGTTTTGATACTTACTCGATAGAGCACATTCGAAGAACCAGAATAAGAAAGCTGATGTGCTAAGCAAGCTAGCTTCAATGACCTTTGAACATCTCACCAAAGAGGTGTTGGCAGAAGTATTAGCAAACAGGTCCATAAATGACAAAGAAGTATCAATAATCGTCGCTGAGATAGAATAAAATTAGATGACTCCCATCTATGAGTACTTGATAAGTGGCCTACTACCAAAGGATCCAAAAGAATCCAGGAAAGTCAGAATCAAAGCTCCGCAATACAGGCTGATCAAGGGAAACCTATATAAAAAGTATTTCTTAACACCGTAGCTTCGTTGCTGATTGTGCAGATATAGGCACGATCAGGCTTTGATGAGATTAAAGGATGCTTTGGGTGATTGCTGAGTATCCAAGTCTTGAATGACCTGTGTCAACATAAATGAAAACACTGCGTTAAGTAAAGCGCAGGGGGTGTCCCTGCGAATCACCTCCGGCGTAAGAGTAATATGTGCTTTAAATTTGGTAAAGTATGATAACGTAAGTAAGAGTGTGTATAAAAGTTCTGACAATACCTGGAGCCTATACCATCTATTTATAGGTGTAGAAAAAGATGGGACAAGGCTTAGCACATAGACCCGTGATCGTGGGGGTGTCTCGCGATTTAAAGGGTGATTCTTAGGGTTATGTACCCCGATCTCTATTTTGGCAGGAAGACCTTGATAGAGATAGAGAACGTGAGTTTGACCTTTGCTTAAGTTTCGTCGAAGGCCCACCGCGAAGGTATAGGGCTTCGCGTGGCGGATTCCCATACTGATAACCATCCCGAAGGTGGTTTTACGCCATTCGAAACTATTTGAAGGTTAGTGGTTGTAATTAGGAGAAGATCCCATTCGGGCTTCGAAGGGGAGACCTTCGAACCAAAGAGGAGGGTACGTCATCAAGCCCCCCAGTCGAATGTAATGTATACATCTATGTATGTATTGCTTTCGACTATCATTCACAATCGAGATCTAAGGCCCTTCTTCGATTTGCAGACACTGAACAGTGAAACCTACTTGCCTTAGGGTTAGTTAAGAGTTTTAAATGCAAATTACTCAACAATCAGCCTTGGTTATCGTGAACTTCTTATCTCAATTTAAATTAAATTTGAAATCCATAGAAGTCTTTGATCTCTTCCACATGTGCGGTCCCACAGCTCTCTACCTTCGCCTATATAAACGTCACTCCTAAACCCTATTTTCTTTTTTATCACCTCCATTATTCGGCTTTCTTCTTCTTGGAGTGTTGTAAGGTAAGAATCTCAAAAACTATTTTTTCGTTATAAGTACAAAGGATACCATAGCTGTGTATCGTTGTGGTTTGTCAACCAAGGAGTTGAATGACTTCCTTTCTTCTTATCCCATTCCTCCAGAATATGATGTTATATTGCCGACATCTACTCAAACCATCTTTGACGCCCCTCCTGGTTATGTTGGCTTGTACACACATTCTTTTTCTCTTGCCAATCTCATATTACCTCTTACTGACTTTTTCTGTGAGGTTCTTCAGTATTTTAAAGTTCACATTTCCATGCTTAACCCCTTTGGTTGTGCCAAACAAACAACTTTCATCATTATGTGCAAAGCTTATGGCTGTGAACCCCTCTGTGGACCTCTTTCAAGGTTCTTTAATATGTGTCGAGCTGGTAGCTGGCTGACTTTTAAAAAAAGGTCTAAAAACACATTCCCAACCTTCTCCTTAAAGTCATTACTAGTATCGAGGGCTGGCATGAATGATTATTCTTTGTTAAAGACTCTATTATCCCCTCCAAGTACCCCCTACTTTTACTTGATGAAAACAAGCTTGACTCAAAATCATTCAGAGATAAGCTCCCTCCAAATATAGATGAAAATCCATATTTTCAATGTCTTGGTCGGTATCCTACAAGTGTTCGTGTGTTTGATGATCCTATTTAGTTTTTAGCTGGCCTTAAGCCTTTGTGGGAGTTTGGCCAACAACGGCCTGCTATTATTATGGGCATCAAGGGTATTTATCTTTCTCGATTACTTCTTTAGTTTTCTTTTTTGCTGATATATGATTTATTTCTTTGTTTTGCAGAGATGGCTTTCAAGAACTTTATCTATACTGAAGATGATGATGACCTTGTTTTTTTTACCGAAGGAGCCATCCCCGGGATTTGGTATTGGTTCCCCTTCTGCTTCAGTTAATACGGAACCTCCCAAAGATGTTGAGGAGCCTGAAGTTCAACCTGCAGAGGTTACCGCAGACTTAGGGGAGAGTCCGAAGGCTGGTGTGTTTGTTGTGCACCCTAGGAGTGTAGCTGCCCGCATCAAAGAAAGGAAATGTAAGACTAGGGGAGGTTCTGCAAGGCCTCCTGTGAAGAGGAAACTAGCTTCCGGGTCATCAAGTTCTCGTGCTGTGCGTGCCAAAAAACTCTGCTTCTAAGGATGATGCCCATTTTCTTCCCATATCTGATGATGATGAGGGTAAACTTCTGGTTTGTTTAGTTCTTTTCTGAAGGTATTGATTTGTTTATTCATCCTTTGTCATCTTTATATGTCCTTTAGGCCTCTCGGATTGTTTTGAGCTGAAAGATGCTAGTGCCTGTCACTTGAAGATTGTTGTTATTACTCCACCAGCTTGGAAAGGCCATTTGGATAATCAGATGGATTTAGAGCTACTTGATCTTCATGACCGCTGTTATGCACGGCATGCTGTGGTGGATAATGTAGTTAACAGGAGAGCCCGTGAGTTTTTGCAGGTTATTGAGAGGATGAGTGGTGAAGCTGATGTTATCAAAGCTAGGGAGAGGTCTCATAAGGAAGAATGTAAAGGGCTTCGAGCCAAATGTGAAGCTACTATGGCCGAGTTTGATCAGAATCCTTCTGTACTAGCTCTTCGGGAGAAGATTTCTTCCTTGTCTTCCGAAGTTAAAGAGCACAAAGGTAACCTTGATAGGACGATGCTAGAGAGCCAAAAATGGGCAGGCTACCAAGTGACCCTTTCAGCACTTGAATCAAAGGTTACTTTTTTGGAGTCGGATAAGGCTAGGTTGGAGGCTGTTGAAGCATCTTCGTGGAGAGATTAAGGAACTCAGGCAGGATAGGAGGGATGTAGTTTCGAAGGTCGTGCCTTATGATGCCATGGAGTTGGTGCATAGTGATGAGCTAGGCAGGCTTGTGGGTAAGTTGGTGTCCTCCGCCATTACTTATGGGCGTTGCAGAGCTTATGAGTAGGTTGCTGCCATGAAGGAGCCTTTTGACCTATCCAAGGTTAAAGGATATCGTTCTTTATACCAGAAAGAGCATACTCAAGCTAGTAATGACTTTGCCACTGCTACGTTCCCTTGGCTGGACGAGTTTGTAGCAGATGTCGCAGCTCTGATTAAAGCTCTGTTGTCGAAGAAGCCTCCTATTTTACAGAAGCCTGCTCCTTCGAGGACCCTAATGCCTGCGCCTTCTTCCTAAAAAGCTACTCCGTCCTCTGCCCCATCTGTGAACCCTGTTACTTCTCTTGCCGATCTTTCGAAGCCCTCTCCACCTCTGCTTGAATGAAGGTCACCATGTTGGTGTTAATATGGCCTTAAGGATGGTGTGTAACATTTAGACATCTTTACTTTTATCCAGGCTTTGGCTTTTAAGACAATTTATCTTTGCAATGGTTTATGTTGGCCATTGTTTGAACTGCGTGTGTCAGCTTTTTTGGTTGTTCTTGCATGGTTACCCCTTTTTGAGGGTTGAATATAGGGATGCAATCCCACCTTTTGTCGTATGTATTATTGTCATTCCTTCAAGGCCCAAGTCTGATCCTCATATTACGGAATTATTTTGCTCTGTAAGGCTCAAATGTTTTGTGCCCCTTTTACAAGAAGGTTTCCTTTAGAAACCTGATTTGTCTTCCTCATGTTTGAGGTTTTAGGAGGACTTAGGTCTGACTCCTTTATGCGCTTTTATTAGCGAAGGCTCATGTGTGGCCTTAAGTTGTGGGCAAATGTATTGTGCCACTTTTACAAGAAGGTTTCCCTTAGGAACCTGATTTGTTTTCCTCATGTTTGAGGTTTTAGGAGGACTTAGGTCTGACTCCTTTATGCGCTTTTATCAGCGAAGGCTCATGTGTGGCCTTAAGTTGTGGGCAAATGTATTGCGTCACTTTTACAAGAAGGTTTCCCTTAGGAACCTGATTTGTTTTCCTCATGTTTGAGGTTTTAGGAGGACTTAGGTCTGACTCATTTATGCGCTTTTATCAGCGAAGGCTCATGTGTGGCCTTAAGTTGTGTATTATTATTTTTTTTGTCAGATGTCAAAGGAAGGGTTTCGATCTGCTTCATTATGACCTCAAGGCTAAAAGAAGCAATGAGGAAAGTTAACGTGAATTTCATAGATGTATAGTTTTGTAGGGCTCATGTGTGGCCCTACGACATCCTTTCAAACGTTGAACTTAATATTAGGCTCAAGTGTGGCCTTATGACATAAGTATTTCGAAATCGACCTTCTTCATTGATAGTGTAGAAAGGTTTACATCATCACAAGTATGAACACTTAGTTTGCTACACCATTTTCAAAACGAATGACTTGAAAATAAAAAGTAAAAAACTTTGCAAAAAAAAAGAGTGTAAGTTTTACATGTAAAACTTACGAAGGCTTGTTCCTTTTGTTGTTTGAACCAGTGAGTGATCGGCTGCTTCGACGATTGTGTAAAGTTCCCCTTTGTGGATTTCGTTTATTATATATGGGCCTTGCCATTCATTCGCTTTTCGTTTAAGTAAAACAAAATCTCCCATGATATACATAGGGTGACTGCTCCTTGTGTTGTGGTATTTTCGCAACTTGTTTTGGTAGTTGCCTTTTCTATTAAAGCCACTTCCTTACTTTCCTTTCCTTTGGTTGCTTTATGTACTCTTCCTCTATCCTCTGTAGTTTCAATTATGGGGATTACTGCTTCCGAACCATTGGTTAGGCTAAATGGTGTTTCTTTCTCGCTATTCCTTGGGAGGGTTCTGTATATCCATAATGTTTTTGCTAGATTATCCACCTATACCTGTTGG
>BQNB010116900.1:0-21274 GCA_026074375.1 Tanacetum coccineum
ATTTGGCATTTTGAGTCCGTTTTTGGTTATTTTAGCTTGTTTTTAAAGGTAAAAGGTATGTGTAATTAAGCACATACCAAGGACCAAGGTTTGTATGCGAGGGGATTTATTGTGAAGTGATGGATTGTAAGTCTATCGATTTTAAGGAATGTGTTTGATAATGAGACACATTTCATTATGAAATTCACTTGACTCTTGAAAACATAAGCAACAATACTTATGAGTGTTGGGATATAAGGATGACCCATTGATCTATAGAGAGATATTGGGTATAGGTTTGGGTGTGGAGTAGACGTTAACTCGTAGCAGAAGAGAGGAAGTGTTAGGTTATGAAATTAAAAAAAAATGGTATTACAAGCTGCTGCCGGCGGTCCTAAATATATCTGGGGGCCGCAGGACCGCCAACAAGAGGGATGTTTAGGGAAATTGACGAATTTTTCGAAAATAGTGACATTTTAATTTGAATTTCGCTAATTAAAAATACTTAAAGTACTTTGGATGAAGTAGTTAAGTTGTCACGCCACGGAATGAAACACGGACTAAAATAGAAACTAGAAGAAAAGACGAGAACGATTTATGGAATGTGTTCCATCATTCCTAAACCTTGACGAAGATAATTTAACGATTCACGCTTGAGGGGTAAAGAAAGAATGTCGACGATGTTATCTTTAGACACAACCTTTTTGATGGAGATGTTTCCTTTTCGACATTGTCCCGAAGGAAATGGTGATGTATCTTTGGTGTGTTTCGTATGCGATAATAATAATAATAATAATAATAATAATAATAATAATAAAGAAGAAAACAAATGAAGATAGAGATGATGAGCTTGACAATGTCAAGACGGATGGTGGTTAGCGTACGATAAAATACACTCACAAAGTTATGTAGCTCTTCTCGAGCATTATGGTTGTCTTAAAGGTGGTAGCGGAAATAGTGGAGGAAAGAGATTATCCATCTCTATGGTTGAAGAGGTGTGGTTGAGCGAGAAGAAAGAGGTGTGATCGAAAGACAATTAGTGTTTTCGTCGAAGAGAAAGAATGTTTCATTGAAGAGAAAGAATGTTTTCGTCAAAGAGAAAGAATGTTTTCGTCTAAGAGAAATGGAGAGCGTTTTAACTAATGTTGTTAAAAGGCTTGAATAGGGATTTTCGGATATGACCTTTAACGTTTGCGATTGCAAGTTAAAGATACTTGAATATTTCGAATGAAATATTTAAGTTGTCAAACCTACTTGGAAGGGTATTAGATTTGCATCTAACCTTTCTGTGCCAAAGAGTGGATTATTTGGAAGAAAGCAAGATGATGATTAAGGGAATGTGTGAGTGAAGACTCTAGGAGATATAAAACCGTTTTATGACTCTTTTGACTTTTTAGATTTGTGACACGGACGCGAAGAGAAATATTCTAGTGTGAGGAAATATATACCTAGATGCATAAGATATATAGATATAAGCATGCAAGTTTATCTAAGTGATGACATCAAATAACGTCACTTTATTATATCATTTATCCCATCTGTTTTACCCACTTTTATATAATTATTGCATTATTTGGTACTTAACTGCTTTAAATTGCAGTAATTCATCATGTAAATTGACACATACAAAATGTGATAATTTTAAATGCAATCATCATGTAAAACATGTTAGTATTTAACACTTAGGATCATGTGTTATTTAGATAAACTAAGAGGTATTTTATCTAAATTCCTAGAAAAAAGCAAACGCTTTTACAACAAACATGCATTCAATATTCAAGCAAATAAACGTTGAGCATTAAGATAAACATGAGAGCATATAATTGCATTACATGGGAGCACGTTATCATCTTGAAAATTCAAAGCATATATGTAAGATGCAAGTAGTCTAGATTGACTAAGAAGAAACCTAATTTGTACTTTCTTAGTGTGCACTCCTTATGAGATACAAAGTCCATCAATGTAGACTATATTAGGCATATTTAGGAGGATTCATCTAGTCAAATTAGAGAATGAATATGAGACTATCACTAGAGGTGCTCAATTCTGGATAAACATGACCATTTTTACGGGTTATACCACGGACCCAACTTCACTCTTGGAAGCAATTCAATAGTTGGGTCAAATTGAATTTCTAGTGCAATAGATTCTCTAGTAGTCATTCTCATGTAAGACAAAATAGAATTCCTATATTTTCCTAATGAAGTGTAGCAAAGATAAAATTTGTATTGTCTTATCACTCAGGGCCTAATATGACTCAATTAACATGCTTTAATTCCAATTCACATAATCCTAATCAAGATGTGTGGAATTCTAATGTTAAATGAGAGAGCAAGCAAGTTGTTGTAGGTATAAGAGAGAATGAGTCATCTAGGACCTAGGAGTATGCTTAAGAGTGACAATGTGTAATGCTCTACAATCAGAATGTTCAAAGAATTCACCTTTGCATGTCTTTTATGAAAGAAATCCAATTAAGGTTATTTACCTTAATACATCTTGTGTTTGTTTCTTTGTAGAAATAAATGATGATTGACTAAAGTTTAGTTACATGTATGTTAGAATTTTAAGCAAGAGATTGACAGGAGGAAGATGTTTAAATCTAATGCCATAGGGCGGATCTACCTAAATCGAAGATGAATCTAGGACGAAGGATCCATCGATCCGTGGAGGTGCCAAATTTAGGCAACGATCATTTTTCTATTATTTGGGAGATGATGTTGATATTAGGTTATTAAGAGAAGCTTATATAAGTAATAAAGGTTCTTGGTTTGATTTTCGGAAATAACATCCAAGTCTTGCTTATCAAGTTGGAGTACTTATAAGTTTCCCGATGGAAATTCATAATTCGTCAATCCTACTTAAAGTGTGTTAAGTTTAGCATGTATAATTTGACCATAGCTAATAACACAAACATTTGAACACTTTAGACTTAATGAAACATCTTCATTGCAAGTGTGAGTTGCAATTTAATGACTAATCTTATTGTCTTGCAATCGACTTCGTGATTTCATGTAATAACCAAGGATGGTTAAACATGTAGACTCAGAAAAATATCTATGGTCATTTGATTGATATTTCTGTGATCTAGATAAATCCTAGTCTCGATTTCATGTTCATATTCTAATTTTGTAATTAGATTGAATAGTAAGATTGATTATCGTTTGAATAATAATCATCTTCATATTCAAAATCCTCTTACGATCACCTATTGAAAGAAAGCACAAAAATGGTTTGTGGAATATGTTCAATTCTTCCTAATCCTAACCTTAGATGGTTAAAGGGTTCTCATTTGGTGAAGAAGAAATATTATGCTTATTTAGTAAGAGAAAGTTTTGATGACAAAAGAATTTAAGTTATGATTTGTGCTTTTGAATTGTTTGAGCAAAGTTATATATGTTGTGCATTTGCTCATGTTTGGCTTTTCGAAGATGACAACTTTACCAATTGCATTGCAAGGTAAATAACTTGAATATTTCGAATGAAACATTCAAGTCGTCAATCCTACTTCATTGTGTATTTTATACCTATATTAGCCAAATATTTGGAACACAACTATTGGACAAGTAGACTCAATATGACATCATTTACACAAGTGTGAGTTATGATCCGATGCATATTCTTATCGTCTTAGAAAAGGATGTTGTTATTTTCATATCAATCGAGTGTGATTGAGTATGTAGGTTTAAGATAATATCTCTTGTTACATTTTGATATAATCTTAAAGCTAGACAAATAAGAATCCGATTTCTTGTCCATACTCAAAAACTTGTCAATTAGATTCGATAATAATATCAATCATAATTTGAATAATGAATCGATATATATTCGAAATCTTTCTTGACCCTCACGAACACTCTTTTAAAAGAAAACAAATAAAGATTTTCATAGTGTGTTCCATTAATCCTAAGACTAGTTGTAATGTGAGGTTGATTCTCTTAGTGGTGTTTCCATTAATCCATAAGACAACTGTATGGACTTTAAGGTTATGATGAATAATGACAAGTTTAATATCTTACCTGTCGAGTTGTCATATAATTTTATGACTTGTGCAATGAAACTATTTTGGTTGTTTATACCGTAGTCATTTGACATAGTGTTTTGACATCTTGGTAGGAGACAAATGTGACTTATTTTCCAAAACCATTTTTTATACCACATACATCTTTAGTAAATACTAAATGTTTTATAGAACAAATATAATTATGTGTATGATTGGTATATCATATATCATAACACGGGGTCGATTCTTGGACTTGGCTAGTTTCTAAAGAGAGAAACACATAGAGAGATGATTACCTAGAGAGAAATGTATGTGTAAAAGGAAAATGAATAATGACTAGCTTACCTCTTCCAAAGTTGGAAGAGGCTTATATAGTTCTTACAATATATCAGTATTATGTACCGGAACGACGTAATTACCAGAAAGTCATATAGATGATTAAACTATTAACTAACTAGGCTATTAATAAAACAGTTTAAATACACTGGGTGACCGATTCTTTTTCTAACATCTAACAATCTCCCCCTAAGGGAGGTCACACCCCAAAAAGTACTTAGACTAATCACTTTAGACTATTATTCGTAAGATATGATTTCTTCTTGTTAATATCTATGTACATTTGTGCAGATATCTTGTTTGATTTCTATCCATTGACCTTTGTCTTTGAGTGTATCTTGAAGCATTTCCTTTTAAGATCATCTGGGCCAAGCCATAACTTAATTAACTCATCTTGTAATGTAAATCTCCATTTTGTGCACTTGTGAAGAAATTAATGATACAGAGTCTGCGGAAGCGTACAACGACCTTTATGAAACTGTTTCTAACTTATAACAAGGTATGTGTCGTGTCTTTGCGTTTGGTTGATTGACTTGACAATCTCCCTTACTGGGAACGTCCTTCCATCTCCATCTTTAAATGATTAGTAATGAAAACAGTTAGCAATAAAAGAGAAAATTGATTGATAACTTCAGTCTTGGGTGTTATGATAAAAAAATATTTTGTAACACTTTTAGAGTTTTGATTGTTTGACAATGTTCAATAAACCGTCAATTTTCAATCCCGTGGAAACAAGTTTGATTCACTTAGAATCGCACATGCCATCGTATGGCTTACCGCAGTTGACACAAAGTTGGATTCTTGTATAATCCACATCGTCACGAGTTACCAAGACTTGTTTGATGTATCTTCTAGCAAGGATTTCCATATCTCATTGTGAAATCTTCGGTTTCACTCGATGTTCCTGGCAATATCACAAGGATGTGCGTAAGTATTCTTAAAGGAGGAACCTTTTTGATTCCATAGTGTGTGAAAAGTACTAAGAGAATTGGAATGTTGTCCTACAATGGAGTTAATTGACTATCTCTTGGCTCTAGACTCAATGGTGCCGATTGGTTCTAGAAGTCGGCACAATGATAGGCTGAGAGCTGACGTAAAATGTGCACACCGCAATTTTCATAGTCAACTAAACATCGGAAGTGTAGAAAGTCAATAGATAACTTGGTTTAGGAGGTTCTTCGTGGTGAGAATGAAAACAGAAATCTTTTTAAGATAAAAAGAAATTCTATTTGGCTAAGTGAGGGTATATGCATTGCTCATCACAATCACTGGGTATAGAGATGTCGATCTTCAAATGTCAAGAGCAATCATCTTAGGTGATTCATGGTGAGCATATGTATTGGTCCTCCCCCACACTCTCTCCCCTGTTTCTGCGCTAAGTGTATTGGAGGGCTTCTTTCTTTCTCTTTTTTTTTACACCCTTATATATCCTTACAATCTCCTTAACATACAAATCTTTTTAATATCTTCAAAAAAAACTTCAAATAATTCCTTATTATTGCTTCAGAAAACAACCCTAAAAAAGAAGAAACAAAAACAAAACCACGCCTTTCAGAGCTTAACCAGGCCGAAACATTCATGACTAGAAAAAAACCCTTCCGCTTGTTGGGTTTACTATATATTCCATAACTAGCTGCCGATCTCAGTCGGTACTTTTTTTTTTTTGCCTTTTTTTTTTTTTCGTTTTTTTTTTTCTAAACAATGTTAGTTTTATTTTTTTCTTTGTCAGTGTGGGTTTTTTTTTCCCTGTATCTCCAACTTTTACCTTTTTTTACCCTAAAAACCATTACTAACCCCCTTTACTACTACTTTTTTTACACCCTCCTTTTTATATGTCATAACCTGGATAGTCTTGAATGGAGACCTAAGGACTTTTTCTTTTGCTCACTTTCGTACTTGCATTCTATTCTGGTTCCTTTCTCCATATTCTACATACTAACTAGTGTTTATGGATATTGTCCTCCCTCTGGTAGATCCCTAGGTATTTTACCCTTCCCTCCCCGCCCTTCTCCCTTTTTGCCAACCGGCATTTTGGCAGGATCATTGGGAGGAACGAGTTACCATAACCTTTACGCTTTAAAGTGGGTAGTAGAAACCAATACTGTTAATAAAAAAATAACTCTATAACTAAACTACAACATTCGACTAGTAACGTTGCCCCAATCATCGTCACAATACCGGCCGAACGCGCCGTCGACTAACCCATCTAACCCAAGGTTCTCATACGCGAGTTTCTCATGTTAGCTTGTCGGGATTATGCTGTTGAATGAATTCGGTTGGCGGATAATTCTTTGGTATCAGTTTGCTTCTCTCTTGTTATCCTTCCTTCCACTTTATTTTATCCGTTCCATAAAACCACGCCGATAATTGAAATTGTCACAATTAAGTGAACTTATGTATATGAACTTATCCCATGAGTCATTTATAGAAATCCTGTATAATCCCTTATCTTGTTTTTCGATTTGTTTTTTTTTTGAATTTTTTTTTTTCTGTTTTTTTCCTTTTTCAAGAACAAACGCTTCCCAACCTCAAAAAAATGTGCTTTTCGTTATTATTGTCAAAAAAAATTGTTTAGCGGAGGGAGGAGAGCGCGCACGTTTTGTTTTTTGGGGTGTTTTGGTTGATGTTTGAGGTGTCGGAGTTATGCAACATGAGGTTTCCTTAAGTAATCAAGAACTGCGACAACGATTAATAATTGATTATAAAATGAAGAAAAAAATACTAACCAGAATACACATAGTTTTTTAAACAAGAAATAAAAATAAAATCAACATTTTCACCGCTTTCTGTTCTTTTTCTTTTTTATCTTTCCCTTGTTCTTTCCTTTTTTCCCTTTTTCCCCCCCCCCTTTCTATTTTTTCTCCCTGGAGACTGTACCACTTGTTCCTTTTTTTTCCCCCTTTTCTTCCCTTTTTTCCTTCGCTTTTGTCTTTTTTTTTTTTTTGTCCCTTCCTCTTATTTTCCCTCCTTCCCCGCTTGGTTCTCTTTACTTTATTTTCTTCCCTTAGTTAGGTGGACTGTGTTATATCAATTTTTCCCTTTCCTTGTCGCACATTTTCCCAATCTTTTTCTTCCCTTAAAAATAATAAAAATGAATAAATTACTTAATTTTATTTATCTTAATAAATTTTTTGGTATCAAAGAATTTTTAATATAAAACCCTTTGTCTTTGCCCTTTATTGACATTTTGATATCAAAGATTTGATTTAAAATGTATCGTGTAATAAAATCAAAACTTGGGAGAAAAACCAGTGTGGGGCCAGTAATTCCGCAAAGATGTACGTTGTAAGGAATATAAAACATATAACCTTTACAACGTAGGAAACCTTCGCAGACCGTACGTATGTTAATTCTTGTGCCATTATACTGTACTATTCATGTGGGAATTCGCACATTATTATACGTAACCAACGTACGCCCGCTCTGAGTATAGCCACAGTCCGTTGACCCGGCTTCACACGTTACCTATTACGCTATTCCACGCTCACTACCTTCTCACTAGGTTAATCCAATTTGACCCCCATTTCCCACCTACACTCGAAGAACCCACCCCTCACACCCAGCTCACCAGATCCTCGAGTAACACTGCCCAATGCCCACTAACCGTCCACTTAACATGTAGTAGTCTAACCAACTCCAGCGTCGTCACTACCATTCCCTAACTCCTCACGTCCCACCCTCAAAAACTACTACCTACCTTCGCACCCCAGCCCGCCTAACCTGTGAGTAACTCCTCCAACCACCCACTCCCATAGCCGCCGTCACTGCTCCAACACGGTTCCCAAGAGTGCACCACCCACCCCCCAATCCCCAACTCTGGGCCTCCAACCCCGGATGACCTATGTAAGCCGGTGAAAAGTTACCTGCTGCTAACCACTACCGGACTTCCTCTGTACTCCATGTAAACAGTGACCCCCCACTCCCATATCTGTTTCACACCATCCCCTCTTTTGGGTTCTTACTCTTGAACAAAACTCCCCGGTCACCTAGACCTGCCCCTCTGTCCTATCTTATACTCACTATTTCAGTCTTAGTTCCCAAACTCTACTATACTACATCTCACTGTCAACCCCTCCTACCGTCCTAACTTTTGGACAGAGACCCACTACCCGACTGCACTTCTCTTTTTGTCTTAGTTCCTCTCTTCTTTAACTGGTCTATGAGCCCACGTAACGTCCTGCTCACGCATAAAACTCGTAACCTCCGTACTACTTTCCTGAACCTAACCTACGTCCATGCTCGTCTACCACTATGGAACCTTAACAAACTAATCTCTGGTCGATCACCTCTACGACCCCATTCCCTGCCCACACGAAACCCCTCTCCCAACCACACCCAGATAACCTGTAGGCTCCCCCGAATCTTACCATACGCTTCTTTATCTCTTAACTACACTATAAATTTCTTATAACTAAACTTCTGATCTTATAACTCATAACGTCTACGCAACCACTCAAACCTCTACCTTAACTCTACAGTACCCAAACTCACTCCCATCTTTACACTAATAACACCCTACCTTACCCCCCTCACTCTCCCCGGTTTAACTACTAACTACGGCTAACCTCACCTTGCACTCCAAAAACTCTGCTAATAACTATCGACCGTGAACAACTCGTCACCTTAAAACCTTACAGGCTTCAAACTCTCACGTAAACCAACCAACAATGAACCTCCTCTAACTTCTCTCACTTAACTATGGCGACCTCGTCCACAACGTCTATAAACGCTCGTCATAACCTGTATACTTCTCTCACATTTCTTATTGATTAGTTCTTACACAGCTTTTATTTAATCTTTTTTGTTGTACCGTTTGTACTTACACTTAAACCCACCCCCGACGTTCACTGCCTCTGTTCACCCCCTCCCGCTGACACCACACACCACCCCCTCTTAATAGCCCTCCCACCCAGAACTTCTGCTCCATACTTTGCCACCTCCCCCCACACCCGACCACCCACCCACCCAACTCCCCCCGGAGCTTCACCCTCACAAACAAACCGTCAACCCAATACCTATACAACTACGCACACACCACCTACCCCCCTTTAACCCACCCCAACTTATTACCCCCTCCGAGAACCTAGACACTTACCTCCTCTCACCCCCCCCACACCCTAAACAACCCCGACGCCACCCACCCCATTACTCTACAACCCCCCCTCAGCACCACCCCACCCTACCGTCCACCTCATCACACACCCAGCGTATCCTCAGACGACTTCAGGCCCCTCGCCGTCCACTTCTCGGCCTACATACCTATCACGCCGGTAACTGTACCTCTAACACTTGTATCACTCCTCGTACACTGGTCGGAACGGCACTTCCCTAACTCGACCCCGTTAACTAACGCTACACAAACACTAACCTACGAGCACGAATAACTAATACATTAACTGCTCTACGATACTAAACAACACGCGGGGTAACCTGTATAACTACGTACGCCTACCTCAGCTTACTCTCACGCTTATACCTTCCGATCTATCTAACCGTCGGAGAAACCAACCTGTAAACTTAACTCTATCTACTGCTCTCTTTACTCCCTCTCGTCATGCGCACGAAGCACTCTCCAGGACCTCCGTCTCCTCTGTACTGTCTCTCTCCTCTATAAACCTAACTCCCTAACTAACTTACTAACGCCTTAACTCCCATCCTAACTTACAACTCAACTCAACCTACAACCAAGCCTCCCCTGACACTAACTTAACGACCCTCCTCACTCACTTGGTGAACCACTACTACACGCCTTCCCATAACTCAACATGCCCCACTCTCACCTAAACATACCCTTCACACCCCCTCTCTACCTACCCCTCTACCCACACCCACGCCCCCGTCTAAACACTACCATCAACCCGCCCTCCCTACCCCACCACCCCCCTCTTCCCTTACCACCACCCATCCACCGTACAGCAAAACCCAAGTACCCATCCATACCCCCTCCAGTCTCTCACACCCCACGGTACTTCACCCCCCGCCTACTCCCCCCTACATACCCTCACGCCCCACCACCCAGCCCCTCCCCACCGCCACCCTACCCCTTTACTAACACACACCAGACCACCTCACAACCCCCCCACGCCCAAGACCCCCACACCACCACGGAACCACCCTTCCCCTCCCGACAAACCCACACTCCACCCTTAACTACCACCCCCTTCCACTCCCCACACCACCCACACCGCCACCCCCATAACCCACGCCCATCCCAACGACACACACCTCCAACCCACATCTTCACTACCACTCCCGTCACTAAACCCAGCCACCCGAAATCATTCCACTCTGCCCCTAACCCAAACCACCCACCAACCCTCCCCCCACACACCCAACAACCCTTACCCACACAACCCCACCACACGACATCACCCAACCTCCCAACCCCCACCCAACACACCCCTTGTCCCAACCCTCCCCCCTCTCCCCCAAACCCACTACCACACCACCACCGCACCCCGGACCTTCCCCACGACCTAACCCCCAGCCATCCCTCACACTCACAAACCCTCACCCACGATCCACTCCACCCCCTACCCACACCCAGCCCCCACACAACTCCCGCACACACACCCCACCGCTTATCTTCAGACATAACTATCACCCCTCAAATAATCATCACCTCTTCACTACCAGACCCCTCCTCCTTCACTTTCACTCAACAAACCTAACCCTCAGTACGACCTATACCCTACCTAACACCCTCAACCCATCCACTAACACCCCGAACCTACCCCCCTATCTTCCCAAAACAAACTACACCTCTCATCTCCGGACTAGGGCAACACACACACTGCAATACTTCAACCCCAACACAGCAATCTTCAACTGAACCACCTAACACAAAATCTCACAAACCTATCTTACCCCAGCACACTCAAACCAACTAAACTCCCCTCACCCATAACCCATCACGGGTGCTCACTCTCATACCATCCCCATTCCACCACACTCCTATCAAACGTTACATCCCCCTAAACGTCCCACCCTACCCCTCACCCCTACACCCTCACCCAACTTCTCCCCACCACCTCCCACTCCCTTCGCCATCACCCACCCAGCAACACTCAACTTTTCCCCCCCGACCTGCCCACTGCGCCACTACCCTACGACTCTACCTCACGCTGCTTTTCGCGCCTATAACCTTCCTAAACTCTATGCTTTAACTTTACTTAACATAACTCAAGCACTTCCTTATTAACTCGTAACACTAAACTAACTTAACTCTCTACCTAACTCAATCACACTACATATCGATACAAACAAACAACGTCTCACGAGTCCTACCGTGCTCTCAATCTGTCAGGCCCCACTCGATTCGCTAAGCCTCTCCCGCTTCGTGCCCTCATCGTAAAACTCTTCCGCGTCACTCACTCTAACCTAAAAAGCAGCTCTGTTCACTTTCTCCCTCCTCTTAAAATAATAACGCTCACGTACACCTTCACTGCGACCACCCTATGTGCGCGAACTACGGGCACCACAACCCCTTCTCACGACACCTCCTACACTAACCTAGCTTACCTACAACACTCTCAACTTCTCTCTTCTCCAGTACACTCCTCCTTTCGTCATCTGCTTTTCTCGGTCTCTCCCGCTCAGCGACAGACTAACATAACTGACTATATCGTGTTAACTCTGAACCCTATACACGTTATAACAAATAAACCTAACAACTGTGCTTCAAACTCACTGTATAACAAACCCAACTTAACCTCCTAACTCTAACCTGTAACTCTTAACTACACTATACGTCTTTAACTGCTTTTACCCCTCTAACGAAACTAACGTAACTTACTAACTTTAACTTAACGAACCTCAACCTACTACTCTACACCACAAACATAAAAACCCTTACTTAACTTACAATCCAAACCTCCCTAAACTCCCCACCCCCTCACTACTACACACTACCCCACACACGACAGAAACCCCTACTAAGCCTACCGATCCTACATATCTCCAACCAACACGTCTCCCCCCACACACACCCCCACCCAATCCGCCCCTTTATCACACCGCTCCCATCACCCTCCCTACCAGCTAACGTACCCTATCCACACCCCCCACCTCCAATCATCACACTCGCCGCACCCTCACCACCCAACACCACCCACCCCCCCACCCCTCCCCACCCACACCTCCCACACCCCAACCCACAACCTCCCCCCCACACCCAACCCCCGACCCCCCCATACACCCACCACACCCGAATACACCCGGACTTACAACCAGAACCCACACCCTCACCCATACCCCACACCCTCCCCCCCTCCCATCCCCACAGTCACTCACTCCCCCCTCCCCCTGCGCTCCTCTCGCATCTCTGAACCTACGAACTTAACTAAACTACTTAACTGCCTTCTACACTACTACTACAACTACTACGTAACTTATAAACCTATACCGTAACTGCTTAACTATAACTAACAAACTCGTCCACACCACCCACACCCACCAACACACACACCCCTACCACCACCTAAACACTACCCCCGCCTCTCTACCTCCCTGACAACCTCACCAAGCCCACCCCCCCTACCGCAACCATCCCGCCTAATACCGTCCCTCCCCACCTCACCTGCACAACTCACACAACACCCACCCAACCCGGACCCCAACCTCTCCCACCCGACCCCCCCACCTTCGTACCCATCACTCTCACCCTCGTCACCTTTGCTCACACAACAACCACAAGCCTCTCCAACCTTACAATCATCACAAGATTCACACTACTTGACTAATTGTACCCATCAAAAATCAAATTCCACACATAACGAAAATATTGACCTTTTTTTAATTATAAGTTGAAAGAATCAAGACAAACGCCGATGTCCCGTCACTCCCACGACTGTCCATCTTTTACCCGTGTGGTCATTACTGTATTTACAGAAAGGCGACTCATCTTGCCCCTTACCTAGTAGTTCCCCATACATCATCTCTATCATATTCAACGCCACGCCCCCGACTCAGAAGCCTCTTCTTCTTACTCATTCACCATTAATCTCCTTATAATTCTATCTAGTTACTCTCTTTATATTCCTATATCTCTTATATTTCTCCTTGTTCCTTGCTTATTAATTATTATTTTTCTTTTTCATATAATTCTTTATTCATATTTCTATTTATTCCCTTATTCTAGTTATTTTGTTTATTCTACTTTCTTCCCTTTTCTTAGTCTTTAATATTTCTTTACTATTATTCCATAATATTATATTCTTTCCCTATTATGTTATACTTCAACTTCTTATACCTCCTTATTTCTTTTTTCATTATTCCTTGATAGTCCTCTTATATTTCCTATTATATAATTCCGATTATCTTGATGACTTCTTTAGTCTTATGTTCTATATTCTATATAATATCTATTTATTTCTAAATTTTCTAACTCTAATGTTTTTCTCTCTCTTATATATTCCTCTTAAATTCTTATTTATTAATATATTATTTTCGCATATTCCCTCTTTCTTGATTTATTATTTCTTTTTATTTCCTTCTTATTTTCTTTCTTATTTATTCTTTCTTATTTTATTCTTTCATATTATCTTTTTTTCATATCTCTTGAAAATCTTTTTTTAAGTATCTCTCTTAATCTCTTAAAATTATTCCTTTCTTCCCATTTTCCCTTTGTTCTTTCTTTTTAATCTCTTTCTTATTAATTTCTTTTTTTCTTTTCAAAAACACACAATTCCCACCGGCAACTTATATTATTTTTCTTCTCTTAAGTAATTCTTTAATTTCTCTTATTATTTTTTGTTGTTCATTCTTTATTTTTTTTTTTATTTTTAATTCCTTATATCATATATATTATAATATATTCTTATTATTCTTTTCGTTCCTCTTTTTAATTCTTATTCTCCTTTATGTTTTTTTCTTTATTATTCATATCTTATATTAATTATTATCTTCTTTATTTAAATTTCTTATTTATTTTTCGTTCGCTATCCTTCGTATCATCCTCTTATTCCCTATTATTATTTTTTCTTATTATATTATTTAGTTATATCTTTTCTATTCCTCTTATGAAATATTCGTTTGTTTTCATCTTTATATATTCACGTCTTATTGAGTTTCCTAAGTCTATTGATTCTTTTTATTACTGATCCTCTTTATTCTTTTTCTTCTTAATATTTTGTTTCTTATTCTTCTCTTATTTCTTATTTTCTGTTCTTTTATTAATTATATTTTATTCCTTTATTATATTTCTTATTCTAATCATCTTATTATTTCTTTTATTTCCTTTTAAATCTCTTATCCTATTATTCTCCTATTCTTTAGCTTCTTATCCGCTCCCACTCTTAGTTTTTATATAATTCCTTCCCTAATATTTTCTTCTCTTATTTCTTTCTTCCGCTCCAAACAAAAAACACACTCTTTTATACTTATTTCCATTCTTTCTTTTTATTCTTTTAATATTTTTCTTATTCTTTATATAAATCTTCTCTTATTATTGATATATTCATTAGATTATTTATATTTAATTTCTCCCCTCCTTATTTATTTCAGTATCACTACTTATTCTTTAAATTTCTAATTTATTTCTTTATTCTATCCTTAATATATTATGTTCTTTAGATTATTCATATTCCTTTATCTCTTATTATATATAGATCCTATTTTCTGTATATATATTTTTTTTCTTATAATATTTCCCTTTATTCTTTCTTATTTCTTGTTATCTTATTTCATTCCTTTTATTATTTCTTTCTTCTTTATTTCGTATATATTTCCGCTCTGTTTATAGTTCCCGTTATAATATCTTCTTAAATATTATATTTCTTTCTCCTTATTCTTAATATTCTCTTATTCATTTTTTATTTCTTAATCTCTTATTTCTTACTTGTAATTTTCTTTATTAATATTCTCCCCTCTTATAATATTTGCATTATTCTTTTAGCAGCCTTCCTATCCCTCCTTATATTCTTTACCCTTATATAAATCCCCTTATTATCCTTATTTATATTCTTTCTTCCAATATCTCATATTTATATATTCTGTTTTCTATTCGTTTCTTTATTCTTCTTATATTCCCTTTGTTGTATTCTATCCACTTATTCTTCGATATCCTAATCTTTCTTTCTAAAATATCTCGTTATAATATGTTCTTATATCCCACTTATTCTTCCTCCAACGAAAGCTTTCCAGACTTCAAAAGATCCTCCTGATTTGTAGTCTTTTCTCGATCCGGCTATGATGAAGTCTTTGCTCCTCCTCTTGTCATCCTCTGACTATTTCCTAGTCTCCATGCCTCTATTGTACTCCTCGAACTAGATGAAAAGTCATTAACCGAGGTGAAATTCATCCATCCTTTTTCCATGACTCTTGGTCACTCCCATTCACTAAACTTGTGTATCTCATTCAGCCTCATCAACTTTCTCTGATCATTTATGTCTCTGTAGATAACGGCTCTTGGCTTAGGGACAATCGTATAATCTTCTTTGAAGGATATCGGGATTCATCCCAATTAAGGACGTTCGAGGTATGAGCATTAGTTTGATACTCTCTATTCCAGAGCTGCAAGTGTCCCCCCACCACACGATTCTTGATACCAGGTTTCGATCCACATGTTGACTGCTGTGTGTAGAGATCTTGTTCCGATTTTAAGACGATATGGTTTGAGTTTGTCTAGAAATATTGAGTAGTATACAATCTTCAAAATCATTTGGATGAAGGTTTTTAAAATCCTTTTCCGAGATCTTGTATTCTTTGTAGTCAGCTCGGCGAAGAATTATCTCACTCAAGTAGTTGTATCCGTATTTTTCGAAAGTCTTGAAACGGATCACACTGAGAATTCGCATCTGGGATCTGATCAGCTTCCAGCTTCACGAACTGAGGGCTCAGCTCACGTGTTTGTTAATGAAAAATTGCTTCTAACTAAACGCACCAGTGAGGTGTTACCATATGGCCTGCATTGATGTCATAATCACTTCACTTTCAACCCATAAAAGATGGAACTAATTCTTCTAGCCAAAGTCCTAGGTAACGAGCACTTTGAGCTTTGGATATGGATAAGGCATTTTTCGTTTCTTTTTGTCACCAGTCCTGAAGGTATTCAGATCCTTAATGAAGGAAGAATTATGGTTGAATAGTTACCTGACCTGTGGTCCTCCTAAGGGCAAGCGGTTCATATATATTTACGCATGAATTTGATGACGCCTCAAGATTTAACCAAATCAACCCAGTTATTCGCAGCAGCTATGGTATTCATCCCATCTGAAATTGAAGAAGACAGGTTGGTTCTTGTGGAAAGGCTTTAACATTTTGAAAGCTGGACATATCCATATCAGCTTTTGCAGAGCTTCCTCTTTCTATTCGTCTGCAGAACCATTATATTGAAGGAACCAAATATCATACTTCTTCCTATTGAACTGTTCTTCGTGGGAACTTGATAGTTGGGGCGTATTCAGATTGCCCAGTTATCTCTGGTTTAGGGAAATCATCGGGGAATGGTCCATTCAGGTTCAAGGCGAGCGTCTTTGATCTTTTGGAATCGGTTTTAAAAAAACCATGTAGCAGCCGATACCTTGGAATATGATCGTTATCATTGTCCCTCTAGATCTGAGATATGCCCCCATCTTGTTTGAAACGTCATCAGAAGGAATGTGCAGAATGTCCATATTCAAGGTTTCATATATGTACATCGAAGAGCAATAACAACATCTCTTGTGTCAGTGATTTGCCATCTAGTTAAGGTAAGAGTTGGATGTTTTCTGGCACGCAGATGCTCAAATCTTGTGGTTTTCTTGAACTTTGCTCATCATCATTAGAGGAGGTTGAGCTGACCCAGAACAACCTGAATCATGTCCTTCTCCTTTATGTTGACTTAACCCGAGTTTGATCCTGCTGAAGGGCCTTCATCATCATCATTGTCTTCATCATCCTCACTATCATGCTTTCTTTTGTGTCTTTAACCTTGTCTTAACCTCTTATCCATGGCATCTTCATCCTGCTATTAACCTTCCATAAGAGCATGGTATAGATTGTAGTTGGCAGGATGTTCTGTTTGCGATCGCTGTGTCTTTTGCATGTGTTTGAAGAGAGCACCTTCAGATCAAATTTCTTAAGTGCCAACTTTATTCATTGAGCCTGATAAGTATACTATTGACTCTTGTTTCTTCCTCACCTGTTCCCTTTTTATTATGATTATCTCCTTTCGGACTCCTTTTAGATCTTGATTCTTGATAGATCTCTGGGCCACAGGCTGCACAGAGTATTTCCATTAAATCCGGGCAGTGTGTCTTTAAAAAATCTAAGTGGAAGCATTCATCAAGGTTTGTTCCTAGATACTTATCAAACAACGTGAGGAAACTTGGGATTAATAGAGAGCTAAAGCTGGCAGCCGAGTGATCAGTTCCTTCTTACTTTCGACATAATCTTTGCTCTAATCTTGCCACTCTTAGCTGAAGGGGCGATGAACTTGATTGATCACTGGGAAGTGATGGTGATAGATTTAGCTTCCGGGTGATAGGTGAGTCGTGAACCTGTGAAGACTGTTTAGGAGATGAGAAGTCCAATGACGAGAGCCAACCACTGGAGGAGGTTGACGTGACAGTTTGATGACTTGGATCATGTATGGTGGAGCTCAGACTCAATCTATAACATTAGATTTCGCCTGATCAGCTTCGGGTTGGGTTGTCATAAAAAATTGATAGTGGCGATCAAGTATATTGAGATTAATTGGAGTGCTAGGAAGAAAGATGAGCATTCATATAGAAAGACTATGTATTGTAATATATAATGGAATTACTAGTAATAACCCACTCCCAAAGTTATCATGTCTTCTAGATTATTTCATGGAACGGACATAGAACTAGAATGGACGTTTCCTGGATTTCGTTCGATGACAATTTTCTTCCAGTTTATTAGTCAGTTTGCATGAACCATTGGGTCGGCTGTACGAGGAATTCTTCATATCCGTGTGCTCATGGTTTGGTCCAGCGAAAGAGACATATGTACTTTCAGAGTCTGTTCCAGTTTCTGGTCTTCTGAGCATGAGCACAGTGTGTCTGGTCAGCCAAGCCCTCATGTGTTTTTCCAGGGTCTGATCCAGCCTGGTCTTATGTACGAACAGATATCCCTTCTCCTAATGTCACTGTGGATGAAGCTACTTCACCTTGTTCTTTGTCACCTTTAGGAGCCGCGGCTTCTATTTCACTTTCTGTTCGTTCTAAATCAGTTGTTGATAAATATTCATCGACCACTTTCTCTGATGTATCATCTTCAGGTTAAGAAGAGGGTCCAGTTGTCGAATCATGAGGTGCTTGATCACGCCTAACAAGGATAAACTGATCCATAGTTGTTCCTTTTCTTCTTTGACAGGTTGAATCCAGGGATGGCTACTTGTTCTTCGGTTTACAATAGCCATTACCTGGCCCACTACTTTCAGGTATTTAGGATTGTTTTCAGATACTAGATCCCTGATCGCTACTCCTCCAACAGGTGCCTGACCTTTTAGTAGAAAGGAAGGATCCAAGCTATGCTTAATTGCTCGTTCTATGTCAGCATTAGCACCTTCACCTTCTCCCTTTTCTTGATGCACATCCAAACTCATCTTCTTGGCCAGTTCAAGATCAGGATCATCACCTTCTCCTTGAGGAACAGGTGTTCTTTGTGAGCTTCAAGTCATCTTAAATCAACAAGTGTTTAAAGAAGCTTTCCTTATCTAACATTCCTGAAGAGGGAGTGATCTTGGATGGTTTCTTTTTAGGAGACTTAGGTTGTTTGGATGAAGGTGGTTTTGTTTGCTTGACAGGTGCTGGCTTAGTTGGTTTGACTGGAGTGGGCTTTTTGGGTGGTGCACGCTTTGTTCCATGTTCAGATTGCTTGCACTCTTTTGTGGGGTTTTCTTCGTATTCTTTGCAACCATTTCCAGATATTTCGGATAGTAAGATGATTGTTGAATCTTTTCAGTGATCAAGTATCTGGGAACAGCCATTCCAAATACTTCATTAGTTTCACCTTTAGGGATAAATTTGAGATTCCTTAGCAGAAAATCATCTCCTGTAACATGACGAGGAGACTCAGGTCTTCTGTGTATAGTGCTGGTGCTTCCTAACTAGTAGATTATCATCTTTGTGAACCGCCCGTAAGGAATGAGGAGAGGAACTGCTTTCTTCTTAGGGTCTTTCAGAATGGCTTTATGACTGGCCTTATGTGAGAAAAATGTCTGGATTCCTTGAGTAAATTCTTCCCACAACAATTCCACATGATCAATGTTAGTTTTTGTGACGATGCCCCACAGCATTTGCAGAACTGGGTGTCTGGGTTTGTCACTGCTAGGTGTCATTCCGGTTAAGCACTGGTTGATCAGGGAAAGAATTGCTCTCCATGGCTGATATACATAATTCACACGTATATTGGAGACAAATTCTACAGGTTCAGGGTACCCCAGCTGATTCACAAAATCAATCACCGTGTCACCAGTCGGAGGTAACTCAAATGGGTGAGCTGGGTCGACAGGAGTAATATCTAAGGCCTTTCTAAGAAGATCTGCACTTAGATTGAACCATTGTTCATCAACTTGACAGCAATAAACCCCAGTCTTCTCGTCATACTTCATAGTGTTCCAGAACTGCTGAATGTAGATAGCAGGAACATTAGCAGAGGCAGAGAAAGCTCTGAAGAAGTTGGTGTTACGCAAGATGTCCACTGATATCTGAAAGATGGGGTTCTTTTGTATCTTTTGTACGTCAAACAGAAGATTGCTTTTTCCGATTTGTAACCACTGAGAGTGAGGTAGAATCTGCTCATCTGTTCTTGTCGGTACTTGAGCGGGAACATTTTGTTCTGCCATCGTATTCTGCATAAGAGTATTAACAAAGAGGACAAACATTGCAGAGAAACGATGTTAGAGAGAACGATAGCTTTGCTTAAGTCATGTCATGCCGCTATTGATTAAAACAGAGTTAACTCTGGTTTGATGAAAGACAACAGTTTAGGACACAGGTTGCAGAATTATCCAACAGGATCAATTACATGTTAACTAAGCCCGGATGGGTGATAGAGATGTAATTGGGTCATAGGAATGGGCCTTGATAGATTATCGGGCTTAATGGGCCAAATTTATGAAAATTAGCCCAAACCGCCGCCTAGCAGTTTGTCAACCCGCCGTGAGGTGGATAGAGCAAACCGCCGCGAGGAAAGGCACCAAATCGCCGTGAATATTTTAATAATATTGATCAAACCGCCGCTGTAAATAAAAATTTGAAAAAGGGCGGGTAGAATATTTTAATATTAAAAAACTATTCAACCAAACCGCTGCGAGGCGGCGGTTTACCTGTTGGAATAAAATAATATAAAAATTAAGGCAACCCGCCACGAATTAAACTGCCTTTGAAGCAACTCGCCGCAATCTGTAATTCACACGGCGGGTTGACAATTTTAATATTAAAATATTAAATTCAACCAAACCGCTGCCACGCGGCGGTTTCCCTGAAATAATAAAATAATACTAAACATCAAACCGCCACCTAGCATTTCAAGCAACTCGCCATGATGACACACAACTTATAATTCAAACTACAATCTCTTTTTGCAAAACTAAGCACACCTTAATGCATTCCTAAGCATTCCTATGCACCCGAAACAACCTTATACCATTCTTAACGGCAAACAAACGGCCTTTGACTTTCTAAGAGTCAAACCGCCACCTAGAACTAATCAAATCTTGCATTAGTGTTTGAAGCATTAAAACCTTAAATCAAAAACACCTAATACACACATTCAAATAGTACAGTAACATTTTGATCAAAAAGGACACAAGAATCATTCTTAATACACACATATGTTTGACCTAAGGTGAAACAGACATAGATAATTGATCACAAGCTTATTCCGCACCTTTCCCCTCAATCATTTAACATATATACACACTTATCTAATTTGTTTTTACTCATTCTAGTTTGTTTTTGTTTGATTCCTTTGATCTATAGGTAGGATAAAGTGTATAGAACAAGATTTAGA
>BQNB010116902.1:8022-21274 GCA_026074375.1 Tanacetum coccineum
AACATGAGGATCGACGTCATAGTCGACGACAACAAAGTCAGCAGGGAATGTGAACTTACCTACCGGTACAAAGACATCCTCAGCTATACTGACTGGGTAAGAAACCGACCGGTTAGCTAACTCGAGGGTCATATGAGTGGGTACAAGTTTAGGAAGCATTAATTTCTTCCAAATAGAGAGAGGCATAAGGTTAATGCTGGAACCTAGATTGGCTAGTGTCTTGCTTTTCTCAATCTCAAGAAAGTCACAGAGAATGAGAAATTTCCCAAGGTCTCCAAGTTTCTCGGGAAACTTTTTAAGGAGGACCGTTGAGCAATTTTCAGTTAGAGGAGTATTTGCCAATTCTAAAAGTTTCTCCTTATTAGAAAGGAGATCTTTTAACATTTTAGCATACTTTGGCATAAAAGCTAAAGCTTCAGCAAGACTGATATTGATGTGAAGTTTCTTGAACATATGCAAGAACTTATGAATTTGGATATCAGATTTGTCTTGAAGCTTATCCTTGTTCAACCTCAAAGGACAAGGAATAGGAGGTTGATGAGGATTTCACTCAGGGATCTCATTCGATTTAGAAGGGGTAGCTGGCTGGATTACCGAAGATGAGACTCGTGCGGTAGTTCCTGAACTTGAAATGTGCACCTGGTCCATTATCGTCTTCGGGTCTAGTTCCACCTCCTTAGAAGAAGAAGAAGAATTAGGTGGTGGAACTGAGGGTCCAGCCAATGTAATACCACTCTGTGTGGTAATTACTTTAATATCTTCCCTAGGGTTATGAATGGTGTTGCTAGGAAGCGCACCCTGAGGTCTTTCATTAAGAGCTTTTTCTATTTTTGTCATTGGATTTGCTAATAATTAAAACTTAGCATCAGACGCAATCATATGTTTTCTCAATATCTTATCCGTAGATTAAAAATTTAGAGTTTGGTAAAAATTCGTCTGAGCTTGATTTTGATCGAAATTTTGACCTTGGTTTTGATTAAAGCCTTGATTCTGATTATAATTATTCCCTTGGTTAAAATTTTGTCCTTGGTTGTTTTGATAAAACCCTTGATTCTGATAACCTTGATTAGAACGATTTTGATACTGATTTAGGTCATTCCTGTTCTGAAAGTTTTGATTATTTTGATTTGAATTATTTGCCTGATTGAAACTGGGTGGCCCAAGATAATTGTTGGAACAATAGCTTAAGAGATTACGGTTTCCTTGAGGTTGGTAAGAGTTACCTCCCGCATTGCAGTTTCCCGTAGTAGCATATACGTCCCCTTGAGTGAAGCCACCGGCGGCTTCACACTCGAAATAGTGATGTGGACCACCACAAGTCTCGCAACTTGGATTAACAACATTAACTTGTTGTTTGGATTGGCTCATTCGTAGAAAATTCTTGTTCATTTCGGTAATTTGTTGAAAAAGGGCCGGTATCTCAGGAGATGAAGAAGTGATCGGTCTAGATGACTCGCCCTTTTGAGCTGAGGTATCCCAGTCATTGTAGTGAGCAGTTATATTTTTGATTAAATCATAACACTCTTCTGGTCGCCTTTTCATAAAGGTGCCTCGAGCAGCAGCATTGATTGTATCCCGGTGTCTCAAAGTTGACCCGTTATAGAATGTATCTATTTGAGTGACGGGTAACATGTTATGATTAGGACACCGGTCAATCGACAACTTGTAACATTCCCAAGCTTCAAATAAAGATTCGTTAGGAAGCTGTTGAAAGTTACTGATTTCCTTAATTTTGTAACCATAGAAGGAGAGAAGTATTTTGATAGAAACTTGGTAACCATCTCCTCCCAAATATGGATAGAATTCTTTGGTAGACGGTCAAACCAAGTGGTGGCATGATGCGTCAAAGAATAAAGAAAGAGACATAAGCGCAAGACGTCATGCGGGACTCCATTTTGCTTCATGCTCTGAGTCACAGTCAAGAACTTGTCAATATGCTTATTAGCATTGTCACCTGGTAACCCATGGTATTGACATCTCTGTTGGACTTGTTGAATCATGTGATTCTTCAGTCCAAAGTCTGTAGCCTGAATGTTAACGAGATCGATCGGTCTGCCCCGGCCATTCATAGTCGGCTGGTACAGCTCCTCCAACGTTCGAAGATCAGGAGCCGGATTTTTAGGAATAGGACCCGCAGGAGGCGGTCCCTAATTGTTATTCATATTAATTTCTTCAAAATCAAATAAAAGTGACGGTTCACCATGATTTCTTCGACTAATCAATCTCTCGAGATCTTTAAAAGGCGGAAAGAGGTCGATCGTAGAAGAACGTGTGTACATGCACAAAAATAAATAAGATATAATTTTTTTTTGGATTTTTGTAAAGATAATACAAGTGAAAAATTATTTTTGGTATGTTTAGTATATATATAAAAGAAACGGAAAAATAAAATAGAAATGGAAAAAAAAATTTTGGATTTTTTTTTACAAACACGAAAATGAACTTTCAAAAGAAAGGATCTTCAAGGCACTAACTCAAAACACAACGCAAAAATCGTACAAATCTCCCCGGCAACGGCGCCAAAAACTTGATACGTGTCGTAAACGTGTCGAGTAATAATATAGTATTTCCTGTAAGATAAAAGAATTACTTGAGGACAAGTAATAACTCAATCTTCCGGAGTCGTGTCCACGGTGAGAAATGAATAGAAATTCACGTTGATGTCTTTTATTGGATGCTTGATTATCATATATTTTTGGTTGGTTTTATAGAATTAAAAGCTATACTAATGATTAAAACTAAGGAATATTAAGTTAAAAGATCTAAAAGATATGTCTAAAATATATGCTTGTCACGTGAGGCGAAAAGATCATTAAGTGTGAAAAAGAGTTTAAATTGATGAATTAGTACCCGTTTAAAAACTATTTTCTCAAAACGTTGGTTTATTTTGAAAACAATCATTTATTTTGATACAAATTACTAGATTAATGTTTGATTATCCTAACGGCGTTTGCCCGTCAAAATAACCAAAAAAGAAATCTAAATAATTCGAAAATTATTAATCAACAATCCCTTATATTTCACACTTAATTCTCTAGTCACTACTCACTTAACAAACATATAATATTCTACTCACTAATCATGATTACTAAGCTAGGATCAATCAAATTAACAATCATTATCATAAACATATTTTTCTAAACTAATTATTAAACTAAAACTACTACGGATTGAAAAAGGTAAGAAAGTAGAACTCGTTTGACCAAATGGAGACGAACTAAACCACCCGATCTTATAAACTAATAAAACACTAAAGTTTACTTCTTTATTAGATTTTATTTAACTAATTATTTAATAAAGTTATAAACTTTATATACTAAGTAGATTTATAAAAACTATAAAAGCTTTAAACTTTAGAAATAAAGTTAGCTTATAAGACCCTTAAGCTCATCGCCTAGATGTTGGAATGGTTTTATCAAAATTAAAACACAATCAAGGTTAATATGAATAATATATCAATTATAAGCTATAGATGAAACTGAAAACTATAAGCTTTTAATATAGAAAACTATATCAAAAATGAAAACAATAGATCTATTATTAATAAATCTAAATACACCCAAAACTAAGATGTCCTTTTCGAAAAGTGAACGAGGATTAGGTATATTTAAGGACTAGATCTAAAATAATAGACCAAAAAGCAAATTTAACAAGCTTGAAACTATAAGCTATTAATATAGAAAACTAGATCGAAAATGAAAATAATAGATCTATTATTAATAAATCTAAATCCACCGAGAACAAAGATGTTCTCTTCGAAAAGTGAACGAGGATTAGGTATATTTAAGGACTAGATCTAAAATAATAGACCAAAAGGATAATTGAACAAGCTAAAGCAAACTAACCTTTAAAAATAAGCTAAAAGATGATCCGAAAATTAATTTTGGAGAATAAACTTCTCGAAATAAGATATATAAAGCTTATTCGAGAGCTTAAAACCGATAATATTTGAAACAAGCTAAACTAAATAAGCTATGGTTAAGTTATCTGAATAAAAGCTAGTCTAAATAATCCGAAAATAAGCTATGATTGAGCTTATTCGAATATGTAAGCTACGAATGAAAACATAAAGGAGATAAACAAATTAAAACCTCACTTATAAAAGTCTAAATGCTATTTTATAGTAGATAAGCTCTTAATAAGCTCATATAAGCTTATAAGTGCTTATTTATTAATAAAAGAGCTTAATAGAAAGTTATAACAAGGAATAGAGGATTAGAGAAAGAAATAAGCTCAAGTCACATCAATCTTCAAAACCTTCATCTTCATTAATAATAAGCTAAGTACATAAAGCTGAAATAATAAGCTATGAATGCTTTTATAAGAACTAAACTATTACAAAATAAGCTAAATAAAACTATGTGTGAAAATGTAGTAAAGAAAAGGTTGTCCAAATGAGAGGAAGTGAAGGGGATTAAATAACCCAAAGCTTGAAGGGGCATTTTAGTCATTTCACACATCCCCAAGATGCCAGCAAATCAAAACCATTTTCAGCCAATCATATGGCCATGTAAGCACCTCCCCACCAGTAAAATTCCCTCAATAATGAGCATTAACTGCTTCTAGAAGCCTCGGATCACGCGTCTGCCAACTCTGTAACCTCGTCATCGTGTACACTTGTCACACCCTTATTGGCCAGCCGACCTGCCACCTCTGCAACCTCGTACAATCATTAGCCGCCACCGACACATAATGAGCTGTGAGAGCCACTGCCACGTGGCAAGCTGTCATTGGACAGCCGCCACGTGTCAGAAAGTGGGACCCACATAACATGTCATCCAGTGACGTCAGCAAGTCAACGGCTCGGGTCGGTTGCCACGTGTCGAGTCAGGTCATGGGTCGGGTCCGGTTGCCATATGTCACCACCGGAGTGGGCCACGTGGCATCCGACGTGCCAGTGGGGTAAATTGCAAAAGCCAGCCTCGAACCCGCGACCTCCAGGTGAAGGACACAAAGGGTAATCCCTTTTCCAGCTGCGCTAGAGTATCCTTCATTTATATATATGCAAAGGGTTTTCTTTAAGGGTTAAATGAGATAAGTCCTTATTTATTAAAAAAGGTCAAATAGAAATTTGACCGGTTCAGAAAAGAATATTTGGACCTGTTCAAAAGGTGAGGAAGGTACCGACGGACTCGTAATTTCGTGCTCTTTCCAGTGGAGTGTTCTTTTCTGACTTCGTTTGAATCTCGATAAACGTGAAAACGTCGTCGAAACTCATCCAAAAATCACCGTTTTTGCTTTGTTTTCAATCCCTTAAACCTTCAATATATAATAACACATACCAAACATATTTGCAGTATAATTTCACATATTATATGGTTATTAGTCCATTTTAGTGTGTTTTCTGGTATAAAAATGATGTGTGTTTAAGCACACGTCAATGATGAACCCTCTCGACCGATGAACATCTCCATTTGCTATAAAACAATGTGTATGTCAAGTTGTTCAAACGAGCCCTTTCGGCCTATACTCGAGTTTAAACCAATAACAAGCCTTTTTTAAAATGTTAATTTGATAGATGTCAAACATCAAAACTCTTACTAACTCGTGCACTAATTTTGGGAGAATGAAAACATAACCAGAAATCCTTTCGGCCCATAAATCCGGTTGAGTTCCATCAACACATTAATTAGACAGATTTTATATTTAAACAAATCACAAGAAAACACATGGAATCATGCATACAATCATAACCAAACTTTCATAATCAAATCAACATCATTGTTGCACAAGTATAACAAAAATACACCATACTCATTTCAATACTCACAAAACATAATTCGATCAACTTGTTCATAACATAAAAGTAAGTAAACTTCTGCAAATTCATAACAAGGATTATACCAAGCCGAATGATTACACAAGACAACTTAAAACTTGGATTTCGAGCAATCTAAACACCTCCAATCGACCACAAACACCAACTCCAAAACACCAACTAGTAATCAAGACTTTCACCCACGTTCTTGCCTCACTCCTGGAATTCTCAAAGATGTTCTAGCTTTTTGGGAGAGTATTTAGGGTTTCTTTAACCTTTTTCAAAGGTTAGAAGAATGTATATTTGGCTAAGAACCGCTAATGTGTTTATATAGGCTAGATACATGATTAGTGCTCAAGAAAACGTAGCCACGGTGATTATGGAGGGAAATGATCAGACTCCCATCATTATGGGTCATTAACATATCAATTAGTGATAACTTTGTAACTGAAAAACTCGCCTAGCCGGGCGGCTAGAACACGAGCCTGGCGGCTAGAACACTAGCGGGGCAGCTCGTTGGCTTCCTCCAGCCCTTGAGGCTGCTTCTCCAGCCGCGGGCGGGGCTGATCAGCTCCATCCAAACGTGAATTCATTTTTAGTTGTATCTTATCTCTTCTTCTATTTGCTTCTCTTTGGGTTGGGTTGGCCCATACAACTTATATTTGGATAAAACACTCGTTCTTGGTCTATAATGGGCCTCCAAACTCGATATCAAACCTTCACTTGACGGGAAGTCTTCGAAAGTGATTATCTTCGCACTTTATTCTTCTTTTCTTGTCTTCTTCTGTCTTGGCTAACTATAAACGCATAAACTTCACTTTGTATAATATTAGTAATAAAAGCTCCATATTTAGCCAAATATCTTATATAAATTCACGAATAACGCTTCCAAAAACATACTCGAATTGAGCTTTATCAAATTCCACCACACTTAAGTTCTGCTTGCCCTCGAGCAGGTTTAGCATTTAAGAAAATAATTCCAACAACAGCTCGACCATGGTTCACAAAAATATAATCGCTCAAATAAAGAACAATCATCATTTTAAAGTTTATATGCGAATTTCTGACAATACCCACACGATTTTCGAACCAGATAACATAACTAAGCACCTCACGAATAAGAACTGACGGATTTTGAATTCACTCAACACTCGAATTTTTTATTTGGTGGTGTAAGTAAATCACTCTTTTGCTCAGTCATGATTTCGTGTCATACCATAAGCTTGTACAAGTATCAAAACTAATCCGACGGGGCATGAGCACCCGGTAAATCTATCGAAAGGACTTTATTAGGTTAAGCTTTTGGGTTAATAAGGTTGGTGAGTTAGACATGGGATATATTTATATATTTTGGTTTTACAAACAAAAAATAAATAAAATCAAGTCTAAAAATTGCTAGTCATCATAATCCAAAAATGATTACGTACCCAATTCTTTCCTCTCGATCGATCACAAGTATCACGTCTTAGCACATTGGCTAATCGATACCCCAAAATTACTTCTTCCTTCATCTTCATAATTTATAGCACATTGGATATTTATTTATATTTATTTCTTTTTTTTCTCTTTTTTTCATATAACCAAACTCCTCCGTCACCCCCACACTTTGGATGAGCATACACCACAAAAATTACAAATATGAGTAGCTACCTCCATCTTTGTCAAAATGGCACACACGAAATACATAGTGTGGTCAACTAGTAATCATCAAAAACATGCCATTCATTCCCAGTAACTAGCAATCCATAGACTTAACTAAGGGTTAGGCTAAGGTTAAAGGTGTATGATATATTTTTTATATTTTAAATTTTTTTTGAACTGAACGGGATGGCTCAATGGATGTACTAATTTTATCTAACACTAAGAGTAAGTACTAACAAATGGGCCCATAAGGTGGTTAACTAACCGATGTAGCTAGCTAAAATCATTTAATGTAAACGGATGGCCATTTGGTGTAAATCCTAATTTGCCTTTATCATTTCATACGAGTATGATCTCACTGCGAAAACATAACGCATAACAAGCACAAGTTTTAGAATCGAGCAATCACCGGCACACTCATAGCAAAGAGATAGAATCAAGCATAAAAATGCTTATCATGCAAAATAGGCTTCAATTCCTCACATATTTAAGTAACGACTATAAATGTGATATCAAATGTTATCGATCCTAAAACGAATTTCTCAAATATTTAGGATATGTCAAAAACTTAAATAGCCTTTTATTTGTTGGAATGATTTAGTTGTTTTTAATATATATATATATCATATATATATAAATATCTATATAAAAAATATATATAAAAAATAATATATATATATATATATAAATATTAAATTATAGTATATATATATATTACTTGTGAAAACAACTAAATCCTTCAAAGGTCGAGAATTTTATCCATAAAAATTAAAAATAATACACAAAAATTGAATCAAATTACTATAAATTTTTTTTTTTTTAAAACATAGATCATTTTTCCTACTTACTTTCCTCCCCACACTTAAGTTTTGCATTGTCCTTAATGTAAATAAACGAACTTTAAAGTAAAGGAAATGGAAAAAAATTAGGACGAATGATACTACTCGGATTAAATATGCATCTTCTGTATGTGGTTTGAGTACGCGAGTTGAGTTTCTTTGAAACTCGGTTTTGATAAACCACCGATACTTCTTGCATATCAACCCTGCAAATATTGCAAATATACAAATACAAAATACTACGAATACTACTACATAACAAAACAAAATATCCTAAATTTCCAAATAAATTACTTAAAAACATAAGTTAAATATCCTACTAACAATAAAATTAAAATTATCCAACACAAGTAAGAGTTTTAGAACCAAACTCGATCACATGATCAATCTTCTTCACTTCCCACATCATCCATGTGAACTCTTCACTCGCTCATCAAAGCATCATCATCATCTTGTATTGCTCTTGACGATCCTCCAACTTCATAACTTGAACTGGGAACAATAGAAGTTCCTTCGAAACTCGGCATCAAACCTACAAAATTACCATCACCCCATGCTCCATAATGTCCTCATCCATGAGATTGATTACCCATACTGAGGTAATGCGTGTAAGGGTGTGGATAAGGCACATAGGCGTAAGGGTATGGTGGAACATTTAGTGGTTCATAAGTGGGATAGGCATAGTTGGATTGGCCGGCTAAATGATGAAGAATAGGCATGGAATGCTTGAGCATATAGTTGTTCCTCATTAGCATCGAATCTCTCCAAACATTTCCATGCTCAATCTCATTCAAGCTAGCGTTCCAATCACCCAACTCGAGTTCAACCCACTCGGCTCTTGCCTTTGTTCTCTTGCTACTTTAGGTGGTGGTAGTAATGATGTTGATCCCAAAAATGCATGGTTCTCCAAGTCAAGCTCACCTGCCAACATCTTCTCAGTCCATTTTTCACATTCAATCAGCTCCGAATACTTCGCTACTTCTTCATCCACAAGATACCCTAACGACTTTGCAATCTTGGTTAAATAATGACCTCCACAAATCAAACTATTCTCCTTAAGCTCCAGAGCATGTTTGCAAAGATGCTCGGCTATAAGCCAAGCTAATTTGATACTACGTGACTCTTCCAATGCACTCATTATCCACAAATCTCTCTTTTGACACCTTTCCTTACTACCTAGCCTATGAACCAAATATCCAACAATAAGCCTACGCACAATCCTTATAATTGGTTCCAAAATGAGTGATGTCCTTGGGTTAGTCCTAGTAGGCTCCCTAATTTTCTGTCAATACGCATCATGATTAAACAATTTGTCATCAATCTCTAACTTACTAAATGTATAGCAAACACACGGTGATCCAACTCACTTTCCTCATACAATCCTAACAAAATAGCAAACTCGGGTAAAGTAAGCACGTGCTCTCGTTCACAAAGCCTAAACCAAATACACTTTTTCGTCATCAACTTAGTCCTATCGACCCCTCTTTCAAAATACATCATAGAGAAAAACACTCAACACCATTCCGGATAAACATCCCCTTCAATAGAGAGAGCTCTTTCCCATGAGTAGTCTACAAACACATCTCCATCACTATGAAGGTATTCAAACTTCATCAATTCCTTCAAGGTTTCATCAAAATTATAAACATAGCACATACTCCAATCAGTCACCCTTAGCGTTCCAATTTCCTTTAATTGTAACTTAGATAACCTTTTACAATACGCATGCCTCTCCATAGATGGTAACTCTCGCTACTTCAAATTAGAATTCTTAACTTGTTGCAATTGATATTTAATAGTACCTCTTCCATTTCTCTTCTCGTAATTTGCATTAAGCGTGTTCGGGTGTGAACTTTGTGTAGCTTTCTACAAAAATAACAAATATAAGCATAAACAAGCATTTATGAACAAATAAGACTTAACTCGAAACTCTCTAGCGTGTCGGTATGAAATAGAAAAAAAGAAATGGGGTCAGTAGCAGCCAGCCTCCCCACCGTCCGGCGGGTGCCTAGTCGTCGCCACAGCCGCTCGGCTGCTCAACCAGCAGTCCAGCTGGCTATGTATGCCGAGTCGGTTTGGCTTGAGGCTTGTTTCCGAGTATTTTTCACACTTCCTAGTTATTACCAACGCCTCTTAATGCTCTATGGGCACTTTTAATTGTCCTAAAACTACTCGCAAACACAAGTAACCTCAATAGTTCATTTCGCTTAATTTGCTAAATTTTGCCAAATTTCCAACTAACCAAAATCAAAATGTGTGATCCATACAATCAACCTAGCATCTCATAGACACTAAAAATCAATCATATATCACTGTAAAATCTATAGCTTCAAATCAAATGAATCAAAAATTCATCCCAATAATTTTTGAATTTTCGAATGGCTACCATTCGATCCACACTTAACCAATCACTCTAATTTTTTTTGCAGTCTCATCTCCTATCATATACCCACTTATTCATAAAACTAATTGATCTATTTCGAAACGAATCAAAATCCGCCTAATTTTGACTCTAAAAAAATAATTAAAAAAATAATAAATTAAACAAATAAAAATTTATCAAGAACAACGAATTAACACTTAGTTGATTCGAATTAATGTAATTACTTACCTTTTTTTGGAGCCATTGATGATCCTCAAACACGATCCTTACTTGCAATTAGATCAAATTACACGAATTTGATGATACCAAGAGAGTAGTGTGTGTGTTTTTTGAATTTTTTAAATTTTTAGGTTTTATAGCAAAATTTAACCGGTGGCTTATTTTCTAGCCGGATAGGCTGAGAAATGGTGCCTTTGCACTTCATTATTTTTCGTCCTGACTTATTGGTCAACCCTTGTGATTATTTTCGGGTGAAAACATCCTGAGTTTGATCATATGTTTCCAATTTTTAAATCATCACACACTTCACAACATGCTTTCTTGATAATATCAAAAACTAAAACTAACGGAAAAAATAAAATAAACCTTAAACTTTAATTAACCAAACCAAATCATTACCAAATTACCAAACATGTCTAAACCGATAACCGTAAACATAAACAAATACCCCAAAATGATAGATTGTTTTTAAAATAGGATGCATAAATTAAAAGGAGACAAACATCCCTAGCACATGAATTGTGCCTTTATTCTTCAATCTTCATGCTTCACTTGTGTTTGGATTGATGAGTCCTTAGTCAAGGAAATGGTCGAACTTGATAATGTCCTCTGAAGTAAACTTTCCAGAGAGCCTCCTCTTGGTTTCCTTCATCTTGAATCCTTTAGTGAACTTTCGTCCACTTGCTGTGATCACCTCGAACTTGGCGTGCCATGCCTCGTCACCTTCAATCTTCTTATACATTCCATATCCTTTATTGCCCCAATTAGTATTTTTCAAATGAACCGGAAGTGAACCTAAAAAGTCAACGAGCTTTTTGAAAACAATTATATTTTTAAAAGGATTAAAATAGGCTTCCATTGCTAAGGTTTTCTCCATCTTGTCTTCAATATCCAAAAACGATGGTGCAACGGGATCGTACATAGGACTGCCATCTTCATCACGCCTAACTTCGAAACAACTAAGCCAGTCACCTTCTTCATCAATCTCAAAGTTTTCAAGTATGCCTTGCTCTAGGTTTTGGTAAGTAGGTATGGCGAATAACACCATCGTCAATACTCATAGTACCATGCCCCATATCAATAACCGCTCCACAAGTTCTTAAAAATGGGCGTCCTAACAATAATGGCAGTTCTTTGTCCACTGGAATGTCCAACACCAAGAAGTCAACCAAATTAGCTTGATACCTGATTTGGATCCTCACATTTCTCACCTCCCCCATGGCCTTGGCTTGAGTGTTGTCAGCCATAGTGAGGTTGGAATGATAAGGTCTAGGATCACTTAGTCCAAGATTTTTGTATAAGCTAAAAGGAAACACACTTACACTCGCCCCCGTATCCGCTAGAGCATTCATTTGGACCGTACCATTCACACTAACCGGTAACACAGAATTATCTGGGTCACACATTTTCTTTGGCAACCCGTGTTCCATTATCCTCATCCTATCTTTTTTACTAAACTCATTGTTGCTCAACCTAGCACGTCCCATCATAACCTCATCAAGCTTCTTCCTATAAGTCATATAATTCTCCAATACATCCAAGATAGGCTTAGATTCTTCCAACTCTTTGTACTTTTTGTCCAAAACTTCCTTTATCTTTTCTTGTTACTTTTGGGAGAGTAGGTGGTAAATGGTTTGAGGTGAAATTAAGGAGATTGGTGGGATTTCTTCAATTTTTATGGAGGAGGTGTAAGTTTGTTAACATTGTGGCCCTTGTTCTGGCTAACTTTTCCTATTTTGACTAGCTCTCCATCCGAACTTCCAACGTCTTCCATATTCTCAACCAATCCTAACAATAAGGCATCCATGTCCCTTTCTTCTTGAAGCATAGTGAGATCAATACGCATCTCACCCAAACCAAAACCAGCCTTACTTTTTGAAGTAACCAAGAAGTCTCTACCAAAAATCGTCGAAGGCTCTCCTTCATTAGCATACCCAATCACAACAAAGTCAACTAGAAAAGTAAACCCATGAATCTCCACATGAACTTCTTTCAATACCTTTCTTCCATAATATCGATAATCGACCCTAACAAAACCTAACTAACCATCTCTTTCATCATATAGTTGTGAGAATCCGCCATGTCCAACTCCGCATCCCAATCTCCTTGGCCATCCACACCGCAAGGCATGGAGAACCTCATGAATGGCTATGGGCATGAGGAGGTACCTTAGTAAAAACAACAACCTTATGTTTCTTTGACTCAACCACAACACTTTTGTGTCCCAATGCCTCGAACATTTCCAATTCTTTCTCACTCTTTTTAACCATAATCTTCTTAGCCTCCATTGAGTCCCCATCATCCAGGTACTCCTCCAGATCATTTAAGTACTTAGAAACCATACTCAAAGTGTCCATCCTTAAGCAAAATTAAACTATAAAACAAACATGGAATCACAAACCAAATTATTAG